>PVKN010043696.1:0-10197 GCA_004027915.1 Capromys pilorides
TAAAGAGAAAAGAATAAAACAAATTTTCAAAACAAGACAATAAGAGGGCAACAATGGTTAGTAATGTACATATTAGTATCTTTGAATTAGTTATGTGGAGTACCATATACCAGAATTTAATTGTCTAAACAATATTAACACAAGCCTTTATTTTCAATAAAATTAGAGAAATCAGCAGTATAATTATCTTAATTATACCATAGGTAAGATTTTTTATTTTCGTTTTTATCTTTCTTTCTTTTTCTTATTCCTATACTTCAGTTTATTTCCTTTCGAAATTACTTCCCATTTTCCAATTCCTATTATACATTTTTTATTATAACACTCAGCTTTTCGCACTAGGGAGACAATACAATGTTTACACATGTGTCTCTGGTTAATGTCATTATGAGTATAGTCCCAAGTTGCAATCCTTTATCTGTAAATGTCTCAAAGTTATCCTTCTTTACGCCTGCGTAGTTTTTATAGGAATCTCCACACTGATTTCCACAGTGATTGCACCAGTCTACATTCTTAATGAAAGTGAAGAAATTTTCCTTATTCCCACAACTCATCCAGGATTATTTACAGGTTTATTTCTAGGTAATAGTAATTCTTTTCAGGGTGTTATGTAATCTCAGTTGAGTTTAATTTGCATTTCTCAAATTGCAGGTGATGTTGAACATTACTTCATGTATTTATTTGCTGGTTAAATTTCTTCTTCTGAGATGTGTACAGTCATTTCAGCTGTCTATTTTTGGATTGCTGAGAAGGAAGTGGGAAACATTTTTACCCAAATTGTAACTTGTGATCTCATTCTGTTGGTTTCTCTTGCTATGTGAAAGCTTTTTAATGAGATGAGATACCAATTGTTGATATTTTGTGATAGTTCCTATGTGATTGGTGTTTCATTTATAAAGTTTTGGCTATATCAATGTATTCAACAGTTTTATCTATTCTATATTTTGGAATAGTCAATGTTTCCATGCTAATATTTAGATCTTTCATCCATTTTGACTTTAGTGCATGGTGAAATATATGGGACTAATTTTAATCTTTTGCATACGCAGAACCCATTTTTCCAGCAGAATTTACTAAGGAGGCTGTCTTTTTCCCAGGAATGAGCTTGATACCCTTGTCAAAGAAAAGGAGGCTGAGCATATCTTTAATTGTTACGGCATCTTCCAGCGTGTTCCATTGATCTATGGGACGTTTTTGCCAGTACCATGCTGTTTTTATTACCATAACTTTGAAATACTATTTCATGCCAGGGATAATGATGTCCTCTGCTTTGTCTTTGTTGCCCAAAATTGCCTTTGCTATTCTAGTTCTTTTCTGGTTCCAAATGAATTTATGTTTTTTATTATTTAATTTTATGAGATGTACTATTGTAATTTTGAAAACAATTGCATTAAATATATAACAATTTCTGATGTACGGTCAACTTCATTATAATGGCTATTACTATCCAAGAGCAAGTGACATATTTCCCTTTCCTGATATCCACTTCAATCTATTTTTTAGAGTACTGTATTTGTCTACGTAGAAAATTTTACATCCTTTGTTAGATACAATCCTAAGTATTATATTTTTATGATGCCATTGTGAAAGGTGTTTTTAAGCTAATTTTACTCTTACTGAGTTTGCTTCATGTACACGAAGGCTATTGATTTAGAGTGGTTTTTGACCCAGCTATGCTATTGAATTTGCTCATTGAATTCAGCAGTATTTAGAGGAGTTTCTTTTATCTTCTTTGTGGGCTATCATGTCATCTGCAAATAATGTTTTGCAGGGATGATTCCACAAATTGAGATAGTGATGATAAAGTCTAGCACCTATGTAGTATAAAAGCCTTAAAGAAATATTCTACATGGGTGCGAGATTTTGTGCAAAAGCGTTCTTGCCTCTATTAAAATGATCATATATTTTTTTCTTTGGTTCTATTAATACAGTGTACTACATTTATTGATTTCCACATGTTGAATCATCCCTGCAACCCTGGGAAAAATCCCACTTGCTAATGATGCATAATCTTTTTGATGATTCCCTGCATTCTGTTTGCCAGTATCTTATTGAAGATTTTTGCATTTATGTTTATTAGGAAGATTTGATTCATTGATGCTTTGTATCAGTTTTTTTAATATGTAATGTGTTAATTTTTTCTGACATCTATAATTTCATCCTCATATGAGCTATCAGCTTGGACTGCTCTTGTTTTATCAAGAAGTTTGAGATTTACTATTAAGCTATGTGTTTATGCTTGCTCTGTTTTCCTGATATGAATATTCACTGCTTAATATTTCCCTCTTAAGGCAACATTTATTGTGCTCCACATGTTCTAGTATGTTGTATTGTCATTATCATTTGATTGTAGAAACTATCTAATTTCTTCTCTAATTTTCTCTGTAATCCATTGGTTATTCAGGAGGGTGCTATTTAATTTCCATGTGTTTATAAATTTCTTGTGGTTTCTTTTGCCAATGATCTCCAATTTCAGTGCATTATGATTCGATAATATGCATAGGATATGTTTTATTTCCTTGCATCTCTATAAGCATAATCTATGAATTAGTATATGATCCACTTTGGAGAATGTCCCATGTGCACCTGAGATTTGTATTCTGACATTCTAAGGTGGAATACTGTAGAGACCTACTAAGTCCATATGTTCAAAAGCTTTGTTGAGTTCTAATATTTTATTGATATTTTGTCTAGATGATATGTATTTTTATGACTGGAGAATTCAGACCCCTGAAAAGAATTGTAGTGGTGTTTATTTGATTTTTCTTGTCCTTTAAAATTTGTATTATTTAGAAGCCAGAAGATAGCTCAGGGGCACAAGTGCCTGCCTGGCAAGTGCAAGGTCCTGAGTTCAATCCTTGGTTCTGAAAAAAAAAAACAATTTGCTTTGGGCCGGCAAGATGGTTCAGCAGTCTAAAGCGCCTGCTTAGGCAACTGCAGGGACCGTGGTTCTATCCCCAGCACCACATGTTGCACCAGCACCACCCCCAAGGGCAGGCTGAGCCAGCCATAATGCAAATAAATGAGGTTTAAAAGATCAAATTAAATTTTAAAAAATTGTATTATTTAGTTGTGTTCACTAGCACTTGTTGCACATGTATTTATTATTGTTATCTCTTTCTCTTGGTTTATTCCATTTATAATAATGTATCACATTTATCTCATGTAATCAATCTTGGTTTAAAATTCAGTTTATCTGTAAATATATTTATTACCCCTTGTTTTTATGTCAGGGGTGGAATAGAGTACTGCATTCCATCGTTTGATTTTTACTCTATGAATTTCTTTTTTAATTGAATGTGTTTCTTCTATGTAGCATATTGCTGGATCTTGTTTCTTGATCCATTTTACCAGTGTGTCTTTCAAACAGAGAACAGCGAACATTAAGATTTGCTATCATAACCGATATGCATTGACATACCTTTTCATGTTATTTTTATTGTGTTTTGATCAGTCTCTTTTGCCACCTTCCTTTATTTCATTGTTTGCTTTGTCTGGTGAATTCTTTCTATTGTGGTTAATGGTATCTTAGTCCTTGTTATGTATTTCTTGAATGCTGTACAATAATGTTTTGTAATGCTGGCATGGGGGTCATAAATTTCCCCAGATGTCCTTTGTCATAGAAGTATATTATTTTTCCATCAATTCTGAAAGAGTTTTGAAAGGTACATCAGTATGCAATGATACTTATTTTTCTTTAGCACTTGATTTACTTTATTTCAAGCTCTTCTTGAATTGAGGGTTACAGCTGAGGATTTAACTGTTATGCTGATGGGCTTGTCCATATAGGTGATTATTTCTCCCAAGAATTTTTAATATTCTCTTTGTTGAAGTTCTGCAATGTTGATTGTGTTATTCTTAGGTTGGGATTGTTTTTGATCATGGATAATTGGAATTGTATATACCTCACTTAACTATATGTAAAATTCTTTTTCTCTACCAGGGAAGTTTTCTGCCACACCATCTCTGCATAAGTTTTCTACATCATTTGTGCTATCTCCTGATATTTAATTCATGCCAATCAATATTGTGTTATTCTTTCTTGCCCATCAAGCAGTTGCTGTTTGATTTCTCATTGGTCCCTTGCAATTTTTAAGAAATCTTTCTTTTTGGGATTACTAACTGCAAGCCCATGTGCTATATCTGAGATCTTGTCCTTACATTTGCTTATACTGCCAGCTTCAAATTCTTTCAAAAATATTGTTATTCTCCTAGATAAGTGATTGAATCTACCTTAGGATTTCAATTATTTTCTTTGCTGAGCGTTCATGATGTGTATAATTTTCTTAATCACTTTTTATATGTATCTTCTCTAGTGTCACCAATCATGGTTTATATTATGGACAACAGATCTTCAGTCATCTGAGAAAAAAAAACTTTTTTATTTTATGTTTTTCTGTTGTCTCATTCAACTGCTTCATTGTTATCTCTTTGGAGAGGTCAAGTTTGCAGTTTCCATATTGTCCCACCATATTACCTGCTAGGTTTGACTTGATGATTTACAGGTCTGGGGTTTCATGTTGTTTGAGCATCTTTTCTTTTTCTTTTCTTTTTTTAGTTTAATTCCTGGAGTGATGTTTATAAATTCCCAAAGTTGGGTGCTTTATTACTAGTATTGAGAATTTCCTTATGAACTAAGTACTCTGAGTCATCATCCACATGTAACTCATCTGAATTTTGAGTCAGTTACTGAATTCTATCTCTTCAATTTGTTGGGGATGATAAATTGTTACCTTCTTGGCCCAGCACCTGGTTCTTTATTGCTCCATGCCACAGTGTTTTGTGAACTTTAGTTAATCTCAATCTTAAGACACTGGGAATAACAGCTATTTAAAACAACTATGTCACTTTTCCCTACAGTGACACCAGTGGCAGCAATGGTTAAAGCATTAAACAGCCTAGAAAATGACAAACTGAGGTAAAAATAAATTTGCCACCTTTAACTATTTGAAGTATATTTTGGTTATATAACAAAATCTAAAACAAATCAGAAAACTATATACCATATACAAGTCCTTAATATGGCAATTTTGCCCACAGATGTCAAAATTTAAAATAGGTTAGGGAGAAAATACAGAAGTAGAATAAGAAAGAGATTAGTAGTATGACTGAAGAGTAAAGGGGTTCACACTTATTTTGAGAAACTGGTGCAAAAGAATGGAGTGAAAGAGGAGACAAAAAGATCAGAACAGAGCCACAAACTCAAATATCTAGACCCTACTTTCACATCATATGCAAACAAGATCAAAAGACAGAGGGAAAAAAACAGAAAACAAAAATCTTGAACAACATAGCAACAAAAAAACAAGACAGAATAAAAAGGAAAACGTCCGTTTACAGGATTTTCTTTGCTGTCGCTGGTAGGCAATGTGTAGATACAGAATCCAAATTCATGTTGATTTATCTCAGTAAACCAGTAGTAGCTTTTTGAAGGGGTAACAGATAATTGGCAGTTTTCTTGCACCTTCTAGGAGAAACCAGTGGCATGCAGCCATCAACATAACTTCTTTGAACCTGAGGCCAGCTGCAAGCCACTAGATGGAGCTAGCAGCTGCTCTGTGTTCTGTGTTTAACTGGCCCCTATCCATTATGGTTCTTGGCTAGTCTCTTTCTTATGTGTTACAGTTGAGCCCAAGGGAATATTCTGGAGTAAAATTCCATAAAGACCAATAAAAAATTCATAATGCAAGGCAAATAAATAAATAGAAGGAAAATAAAGGAAACTAACAACCTGAAAATTATATGACAAAATAGGTCAATACATATCGATTATAACCTTTAATGTAAAGGGGCTAAAATCACCAATCAAAAGAAATATACTGGCAGAATGAATCAATAAACAAGATCAAAGAATATACAGCATACAAGAAACACAATTACCTTAATAAGAAATTCATAGACTGAAAATTAAAATATATATATTCCTTGTGACAGGTACCCAGAAAATGTCAGATATAACTATTCTATTTCAGAAAGAGTGAATTTCAAGCCCAGACTGATCAACCAAGACTAATATTATCACTACATGTTGTTAAGTGTACTCTCTAAGCAGAAGAAATTAAAAATCAAGAATCCATATGCAACAAAAACCACCAACACAACTGCATGAACAAATATTAATGGACATGAAAAATGAAATAAACATTAGTACAGTGGTAAAAGAGGAGCTCAGTACCTCACTATCACAAATAAATACATCATTTGGACAAAAGTTTAGGAAGAAATCTCACAAATGAACCAAAACTGTGAACAAATGGACTTAGTTGGTGTCTACAAAGTGTCCCAACCCACAACACTAGAATATATATTCTTCTCAGGCCACCATTGGATAGTCTCCAAAAAAGACCACACACAAGCATATAGAACCTGTTAGAGTAAATGCAAGAAAACAAATTATCCCATGCATGTTATCTCACCATAGTGCAATAAAATTGGAAATCAAAGGCAAAAAAATGATAAAAGTACATAAATGATTGGAAGTTAAATAATGCCCTTCTCAACAATCAATGGGGCACATATGAAATTAAATGAGAAATTACACAGCTTCAACAACTAAATAATAAAACCCATAAATCATACCAGAAATTATGTGATTCGGTGAAGGAGTCCTACAAGGAAAATGCATAGCAGCGAATTTTCACAGCAATAAATAGATAAACTAATTAATTAGTTAATTAATAAAATAAAGTGGACTCAAAATAAACAAATGCTGAAGCTCAATCCTCTTTAAAATGAAGAGCAAGGAAAGCACAACACTCATATAGTAGAGAAACAATGTAAAGATCAGAAGAGAAAGGAATGAAATTGGAACTAAGAAACCAATGTAAAAAAACTATGAATCACAGACTTGGTTCTTTTAAAGACTAAAAAAGTCTGATAATCTATCAACCTATGAAACAAGATTCAAATCCTTCCAAATAAGTGCAAAATCACAATAAATCCTATAGAAATATAAAAGAACATCAATACCTACTCTGAGAATCTATACATTTTTAAAAATATATTTTGCACAGAGCCTCACTATACAGCTCAGACTAGTAGTGATTCTCCTGTTTCAGACTCCCCAGTGACAGGACTACAGATGTGCACCATCACAACCAGTCTCTGTGGCAGGCTCATCATGGGAGAGGGAGAGGGAGTGGGGCTGGCGCAGCATGTCATGCAAGGGATCAAACCCATATCCCTGCGCTTGCCTAAGCAGTTGCTTAATCTGCTGAGCTATCTCACCAGCACTGAGAGCATGTGTTGAAATAAGTTGGAAATATAGAAGAAATAGAGAGATTCCTATGTATATATGAGTCACTAAAGATGAATCAAGAATAAATAAAACTGTAAATAACCCAGTATGCATCAATGAAATTGAAAATGTAACTAAAAATTTACCAAAAAAGAAATTCCTACATCCTGATGGATACACTACTGAATTTTATAAGAAGTCTGAACATCTTTTACCACTATTCCTCATCCTCTTTAACAAAGTTGAATGTAAAGCAATACTACCAAAGTCATTCTCTGAAGCAAGCTTTTCCTTGATATCAAAAACAGAGAAGGATATTACCATCAAAGGAACTACAGGACTAGTGTGCACAGATGCAAAAACACACAATAATATACTGGAAAACAGAATGCTAAAAGTTATGAAGAAGAACATATTCATGACAAAGAAAGATATGACCAGGGATGCAGAATGCTTCAAGACAGGAAAATCAATAAATATAACAAATCATATTAAGAGAATTACAGACAAACTCACACAATCATCTCCATACTTGTAGAAAAACTTGAAACAAATCCCGATATCCATTTATGATGAAAAAATAAAAACTGAACTACATGAACTCCATCTCAATCTAATAAAAACCATCCATGACAAACAAATTACCAACATCACACCAAATTGGAAGAAAACATGGGCACTTTCATTCTATAATCTGAAACAAGAAAAGTTGACCACTCATACCATTCTGATTCGATACAGTTCTAGAAACATTTTAGTACTTAGAAAAGGAAATTAAGGAATAAGGATAAAAAAAGATTTTTTTATTTATGCATGACACGATACTGTACACAGAAGATCTAATAACCCAAAAAAGACATTTGCACTTAGTAATGAAATTAAGGGGTATTGTTGGATACAGTATAAATGCTTAAATGTCAATATCATTCCTATACATAAAGAACAAACTCACTCCCAGAAAAGACTGAAATAACACGTTTCAAAACAGCATCCAAACAAATGACTTTCTTAAGAATAAGTTTAATAAAGCAAGTAAACAAAGAAAATTATAGTACTCTGAAAAAGGAGCTCAAAAATATATCACAAAATGGAATCGTACCATGTGTTTATGGATATGAAGGTGAAATATAGTAAAAACAGACACATTTCCAAAATTATTACACAGACTTAATAAAGTGTAAATCAACGTACCAACATCATATTTCACAGATTTAGAGAAAATAAACCTAACATTCATTGGGGTTAAAAGAGACCTTGAATAGCAAAGGAAATTCTGAATAAGAAAAACATGGCAGGGGGCAACAAAATCCATAGTTTGAACTAGAAAGCTACTGTGATAAAACAGCATGAGATTATATAAAAGAAAAAAAACAAGCATCAATGAAAGAAATTAAAAAATGTAGAAACTACGCCAAACTCACTTATCCAACTTATTTTTGATAAATGAGTCCAACACCTTCACTCAAAGAAAGTTCAGTGATGGAAAAACAATGGGTTTCTCCTGGAAGAGATAAAATCCAGATCCATATCTCTTACCATGAATTAAAGTAAAATTAAAATGTATCAAAGATCTAAATATTAAAACAGAAACACTAAATCTGTTAAAACATAGAATAGATAAAACTCTTGAAAATATAGACATAGACAAAGACTTTTTTAACAAAACCATGATCACACATGAAGTTTTTCAAATGATCAACAACTGTGATTTCATCTTATTAAAAAGCTTTTCACAGCCAAGGAAACAATCAATGGAGTGAGGAGACAATCGTCAGAGTTGGAAAAAGCTTTCTCTGTCTGTTCCTACTACATGAAAAATCCAATATTTAGAATATATATGTATGAAACTCAAATATACGAGATCCATCAAATTAAAAAATCCAATCCATAAATAGGTATCGGAAATGAATAGACACTTCCATAAACATAAACTTAACAAAATGTATTGAAAAAAATAACATCCTTAGTCATTTGAGAGATTCAAATTAAAACAAATACTGAGACTACATTTCACCGAAAAAAAAAGGCTAGTATAACAAAATCCACCAATGACAAATAGTGTGGAGCTACATGAAAAAAGAATCCTTTTCTTCTCTTGTTGGGAGTGTAGACTGGAGCAAATACTGTGGAAAACAGAGTGGAAATTGCTAAAAAATACTACAACTATAAATTCCATTTTACTGAGCTATTCTTCTTCTTGGGATCTTCCTGAAAAAATAAAAGCATCATGCCACAGCATTCTATGTACATTCATGCTTATAGTAGCACAGTTTGCAATAGCTAAACCTTGGATACAACCCAAATTCTCATGAACTAGTGAGTACATAAAGGTGACTTTTTGTTAATACAGTGATATACCACTGTGAAATAAAGAAGGATAAATCTAAGGCATTTCTAGGTAAATTGATGCATTTTCTAAGGTACTACGGATTAAACTTGGGACCTTGCACTTGCCAGGCAGATGCTTATGGCATTGAGCTCTCTCCATGGTCCTTATGGCTGTACTCTGGGAACATTCACCTAAGTAAAATAAATTAGACATGCCTGCTTAAATACTTCATAGTTTATCTTCAGTGAGAAACTCAATGTTTAAATAAAGCAAAAAATGTATAATAAATATTTTTAATGTGCAGAACATATTTGTTGAGGTAAGAAAGCTCCTGTCCAAGAGAGAGACATGAAGGGGGTCCTGAGTGGGTGTCCGCTGATGTATAATAAATATTGGAAAATTGGTAGAAAATACAGAAATAAGAAGAGGATCATGAAAGGCCAGGAAAAAGGATGGGTGAAATAAGAAAAAAGAGAATATGAGAAAAAATAGAAAAAAATATTTTGTAAATAAGGAGAAGTGTGAATGAGCAGAAATATTGCTTTATGGTGTTAACACTATTTAACTGACATGTATATCATCAGTACAAAAGGTAGAGGGTTACAGGAGAAAATGGTAGAACACATTATTT
>PVKN010043697.1:0-10197 GCA_004027915.1 Capromys pilorides
GTGTGCGCGTATGGACTGTTAATCTATGACAACAGGAACTAAACTCAGAATATTTTTCAATCAGGCAGATAAGGTTTTATTTCTAAGCAAGTCTGAAAGTATTACCAGTGAACATTGTTCCTTACTTGAGTATAGCTAGGATCTCTTTCTATATTATTAGCAATAAAGAAACAAAAAATAATAAAATATAAGAGACCAACATGTGAGACTAAATGATTATATCACCTTTTTGTTCTCAAAAAAATGTTTGCAGGGCCAGCCAAACAGCTCAGCTGACTGAAGTGCCTGCTTAGACAGGCGCAGGGACTGGTGTTCAACCCCAAGTGTGCCTTGCCAGCCCCACCCCACGGGTGCTCTGAGACAGTGACTGAGACTGGGTGTGGTGGTACCTACCTGTAATCTCAGTGCTTGGGAGGCTGAAAACAGAAGGATCACTAGGAATCCTTTCTGTGTAGTGAGACTCTGTAGTCCCTGTACTAAAATACATTTAAAAAAGAAAATGTTTATAAAAATTTAATCTTACAGGAAAAGGAAATTAACATGACAATTAAAAAGGTGAAGGGGATCCAATATCTTGAATCTACATAAAACTCAAAAAAATCAGGTCCACCAAAATGAAAGACTCAGAAGAAATGCAAAAATAGCCAATAGATACCTGAAAAAATGCTCGACATCTCTGGCCATCAGAGAAATGAATATTAAAACAACACTAACATTTAATCTTATGCCTTCCAAGAAGAACAGTTAACACCAAAAAAATAAATAAATAAGTAGGTGTATCCTACATTGTTGGTGGAAATGTAAACTAGTTCAACCATTCTGGAAATCAGTATGGAGATGTCTCAAAAAACTAAAACTGAAAATTCCATTCAACCTAGCTATTCCCCTTCTTGGTATCATCTCAAGAGTTAAAGACATCATACTACCATGATACATGCATACCTATGCTTATAGTACCACATTTCTTAAGCTCAATCTTGAAAAGTGGCCTCTATTAGCTATCAATAAATGAATGGATAAAGAAAATTTAGTATTTATATGTGGTGGGGTATTACTGTGCCATAAAAAAAATTAGTCATTTGTAGAAAAATAGATGGACTTTGAGACTAGAATGTTAAGTGAAATAAATCAAATAAGCTTAAATATCACATAAATTCTCTTATATGAGAAGTCCAAAGCACAAGTAATTTTAAAAATAAAACTAAAGATAGGCAACAGAAAACAGGGAGACAGATCTTTTGTAAATGGAAAAAGGGTTCCAGGTGGAGGAAGTGACAGTAAGGGAAAGGAAGGGGAACAAAAAGAATTAAGATATGTTAAGTACATGTACCTATCCCCTAAGATGAACGCAGACATTATATGCAGCAAACATGTAGTAATAATGAAAAAGAAATTTCAAAGGTTAAACGGGTATTGAGACAAACTCATTTTTTGGCCCATCTAAAACAAAACATAAGGTAATTAACATTACTAAGATTATGTGACAGCAACTACAACTGTTTGGATAACTATTTTCACATCTGTAAGTAAACCAAATAAATCTCAAAGGCATATTTCATCAAATAATTTTTGTAAAAAGAAAACTGTTAATTCAATTACTAAAAGTACGATTCGAAACTTTCAACTAAATTCATCTGTTATAGAAACATTAAAAGGGGAGGAGTTCTCATAATTGATCATTAGTTCCTGTTTTTAATTTTGTTTTTAAACTCTGGAGATTCCTTTACGCTCTTCTCTAGTCCTATTCAGACGAAGTGTAGGTGTACTTACTATTGTATTCATTTCTTTACCAATAAGAGTGTGCTAATATTGTATGTGCTAATTTTTGGTAAAATATTCAAAATTCTAAACTTACTTGCTCAAAACTAAATTTAAAAATAATTAAGCACAATGTTGGCACTTTCTTCCTTCAAAATTTTGATGTTGCAGCCACTATAGAATACAGAAAGACAGCCAGGCGTGTTGGCACATGCCCGTAATCCCAGCACTTGGGAGGCTGAGGCAGGAGGATCAGTGCGAGTTTGACACCAGTCTGGGCTACGAAAGTGAGTTCAAGGCCAGCCTGAACTGCATAGCAAGACCCTGTCTCAAAAAGACAAAAAAAAAAACAAAAAGAATACAGTAGGACAGTTCCTCAAAAATCTACAAATAAGATCCTTGTGTGATCCAGCAATTGTACTTCTGGATATATTCTCAAAGAATTTAAAAGCAGGGACTCAAACATAGCAGCACACCAATGTCCACATAAGTATGATTCATAATACTCAAAAAAAGACAGAGACAGTCCAGATGTTCATCAAAGATGAATGGATAAACAAAATCGAATATATACAAGTAACAGGACACTTTTTGACTATAATAAGAAAGAAAATTCTGACACATTACAATACGAATGAACTTTGGGGACCTTACACTATGTGAAATAAGACAGTCACAAAAAGATAAATACAGTATGATTCTATTTATATGTGGTACCTGGAGCAGTCAAATTCATAAGGACAGAAAATAGAATAGTGGGGCCATGGAGACAGCTCAGTGGCATAAGCACCCGCCTGGCAAGTATAAGATCCTAAGTTTGATCCCCAGTACCAAAAAAAAGAAGGAAAGGGGAAGGGGGAGGGGAGGGAGAAGGGAGAGGGACACAAAAGAAAATAAAGTGGTGGTTGCCATGAGCCAGGGAGGAGGACTGCGGTAGTCACTGTTTAAGGGATACAGTTACAGTTTCATAAAACGAAGAGTACAGTAATGATTGTACAGCAGTATGAATGTATCCTTAAATGGAAAATGTTAGTCTATGTACTTTAGTATAAATCTTTTTAACTGAGGACAATTTGGAACAAAATTGCTTCATAGTACCTACAAAGTAAGTTCATCTGCCTACAATGTCCCAATCCTAACTCATTAAGTGTAAACTATAATCTTCCATCCACTCATCAGTTCTCCACTGACACCAACAGAAGTCTTATTTGTTGAGCTGAAATATACAAACTCAAACGATTTCAAAATCCCTTCTCAAAGCCTTTTCATCATTAAACACTGTATTACTAGAACTTATTATCTAGCAATAATCAAAAATCTGACACTTATCTTTAAATCTGATCAAATTATAAATTATGTTCTTGGGCCAGAGAGATAGCTCAATGGAGTAAGTGCTTGCCTGGCAAGTGCATGGTCCTGAGTTGGATCCCTGATAGAAGAAAGAATAAACAAACGAACGAACGAAAGTTCTTTTACGAAGATACCCTGAGCTCTCAAAACTATCATTGCTCACTGAGATGAGGATTGAGACTGGGCATGGTGGCACAAGCCTGTAATCCCAGTGCTTGGGAAGCTGAAAACAGGAGAATCACTACAAGTCCAATGTGCGTAGTGAGACCCTGTAGACTCCGTATTACATACTTTAAAAAAAAAGAAACCAGTGTCATATGAAAAAAGTTCATTACAAAGCTTGAGATACCTTTAAAATAAATTACCTTGTTTTTCTGTAACTATTTATTTTTAATTTAATTCTAAAAATTAGAGACCATGAAAAAATATTAAGAATTCATTTTAAACTAAGACTGAAAACAAACTGATCTGATAGCTTCATTTGTGAGGCAATTACAGGTTTCTAAACACACAAAAGTTAATGTACTTAACATCTGTACAGTTTTCTAAATAATTTTTATTCATCAATATTTTACCTAGTTAACAACATAAAATTAACTGACCATTTAGTAAACAACTGTGTACAGCAAATGCCATTTTTATTTTCTATTTATAAATAATTTTGGACAGCACAATCATTGGCCTAAAAGACCACTCTAAAGCCATTCAAGTAAAGAAAAATCTTATTAGAATCTATTAATGTAGTCAAGTGTAGTGCCACATACCTATGATCCCAGCACTCTGGGATAATGAGACTGGCACAGCCTAGTCAACCTAGAACTTTAGCAAGTCTGTCTCAAAATAAAAAATAATAAAAAGAAAACATAAAGGACTGGAGATGTAATTTAGTGCAAAGGTCCTGGGTTCAATCACCACTACTACCAAATTAATTATTAAAATACATATTTCAATGATTAAAATAAGTACTTTAGTTTGCAAGCAAAAACTGGTGCTCTCCAGGAAATACTAACTTTACATTTCAATAAAGAATCTTAAACTTTATGTTCTAATGATTGTCATAAATAATAAGCTTGCTGCTACAAGTCATTATGGTAAAAAGTTTGGTGAAATTAAAGTTGTAATATTAATTTTAACTAATTCAACCAATGAAGTTAAATACACTTACTGCTGTTGTCCATCAGAACATAATTTTATAACAGGGTAAAACTATACCTAGAAGTACAAAGATTTTTATCACAGGATGCATTCTACATTAGATTGCACTGGACAGTGAGGGAGGACTAAGACAATCGAAATACACACTGAAACCCACTACTTTGTAAAATAGGTTCTAATATGTTGAGTGTTAGTAATAACTTAGTACTAGTATAATATAACTGGCACTGATTATATATATTGGGGGCAGGGAATTGGGTCTCCCCACACTGTTAAAGCTGGCCTTGAACTCACTATGTAACCCAGGACGGCCTTGAACTGGAGATCCTCCTGCCTCAGCCTCCACAGTGCTCAAATTACAGGCATGTGCCAACATGCTTGGCTTAATAAATTATACTTTTAATATATTAGAGATGCTTAAAGATTTAGACAGGCAAACACCTTAAGTCATTCCTAAGCCTACAACTTGGGATCTACTTTTAAGAACAATCCTATGTGGAAGCTACAGCATAATTAAAATATACACATATTCCAAGTGTATCTGATACCACAGAGAAAACAAAATAGCAAACTCTGCAACTTGTTATGAGAACATCAAATTATAAAAATAAGAAACTTAAAAGAACAGAGAGAAAAAAGCTCAGTAAACACAAACATTCTGTAGTACTGTTAAGACCGTGTGCAATAATGACAGGATTCAAGAAAGGAAAGTCTACCTATACTTGACAGTAGCTTTTAAATTAAAGCTATAATGGTCAACCAAAAATATCTCACTAAAATATTTTCTACATCAAAAGGCAAAGGTAATGTTAACAGGGTATCACTTCTAACTCCAACTCTTTCCTGGCACATACAGCTCTAATTTCAAAGGCCCTCCCTAAAATACTTACATGCCAGTGTCAGGACAGCTGGGTTCATAAGAGGATAGATAACCCTTACTTATCCTTTAAAATATTCCTAGAGAAAGGCGAACTCATTCAAGTCTTAGGAAAGGGAAATTCGCAAACATGAAGTGTAGAGCTCCACTGGAATATGCAGTCTGATCTTCTTACCCTCCAAAGACTGCAAGAAGGCAAAGTGTCAAAAGCTTCTTCTTCCTAGAAATGGACCACAGTGCCAGGCTACCCCCATCACCTATTCCTCATCATTCTGCTTTTTTTTTACTTGTCCCTTAATACAAAACACCACATTCATAACAACACACACTCCACATCCATAACCCATACACCAGTCTCCTCAGGAACAACCCAAAACACACCACACTTAGTATTTCCAAATTGTGCACATTTCCCATATAATAAACACTACACACACACACACACACACACACACACACACACACGAGTAATCCAAAAATCTTAACCCCCAACTAAAAATCTTCATTCAACTCGTAACACATACAAATTATATGCTCATAAATCACACACACACGTACCATATCGAAGCCTAAACTACACCATCACTGTAGCGCTGAAACAAATGCTGGGAAGAGGGCACCCTTCTGACACAGGAACCCACCAGCTCAGAGGTGGGAGGGGAACGGGGCCAGATACTTCACCTGAAAATCCGCCAGGATGATCTCGCGGTCCATGTTGGACGCCATGGCGGCCGCCGAGTTCCGCGGCGCCGGGAGCGAAGCGCGCACCTGGGCGGGAGACGGCGCCTCCTGTGGCCGTGGTCGCCGTGGTGGCGGCCGCCGCCGCCGCCGCCGCCGCCGCCGAGCGCCGAGAGGCTGGCGGGGAAGCCGGCGGCCGGCCGGGCGGCCCGGCGGGCGGGACAGCGCGGGAGGCGCTAGGCGCTCATGCACTCACTCGGCAAGCGTCAGGCGCCCGGGACCCACGCCGCAGCCGCGCGGATAGGGAGGCAGACGGACGAGCGGGCCGGGTCTCACCGGCCGCCGGGCAAGATGAGGGCAGGCTGCGGCAGCGCGCCCCCAGCCGCCTCCCGCAGCGGTGAGACCGGCAGGGGCGGGGAAACCCGGTTAACCTGCAGGCGGGCGAACCCCGCGGCCGCCTCCGCCTCCTCCGCTTCCTCCCTGGCTGCCGCCTCCGCCCTGGTTGGCCAGCGCCAGGGCTGTCGCACATTTTGCCTGTCATCGAGGTCGCAAAGCGGCGCTTTCCGGCTGCCACGTGACTGCCCTCCTGTCAAGCGCTGGGCGCCGAGTACGGCCGGCGGATGCCTGCGCTCGCGTTTGGGACGCCGACCTGTAACCGCGCGAGTTTGAGGTCTCGCAACAGGTTATTCCGGTTCGAGTGGAAGCTGAGGGTGCAGGGTGCCGCCCCCCCGGCGGGGGTGGGGATGGCTTTCCGCGTCTCACGTGGTTACTCACACAAACACATCCAGTTTCTCGAGCCAGTTCAACACAGTCTCACAACCCGCCTCACAAACAGCATTTCGTAAATCTGCATTTTCTGTAAGTTTCACCGAAATACAACCGTACACATCTCACTGTCAAAACCCGATTACATATCATCACACCCCAATCTCAAAGCCCTTTCTTCTAATCCTTCTCAGACTCTGTAACAGATACTACATGAAGGAGAAAGATGAGAAGATGGACCTCAAAAAGGGGATGGCCCAGCTAATAGGGAGGCGGAAGCAGGAGGATACGAAATTGGTGTCCAGCCTCGGCAATTCAGTAAACCTTGTCGCAACATATAAAAAAACAAAAAGGCAGGGAGGGGAGGAAGAGGAGAGAGAGAGACAGAGAGGGTAAGGGAGAGGAGAGACAAACAGAAGTTCAGCGTTGGTGAAAAAGCTTGCCTGACAGGGAGGTGCCCACCTGTGTAACCAAGACTCTCAAATTTTTAAAAAATAATAAGAGTGGAGAGGACTGGAGCTACAGCCAAGTGGAACGTCCCTGGGTTCAATCATCTGTTTCACTATAAATAAATCAGTAACAGTAAGTGGAGAAAATGTATATCACATAAATGATTTTTAAGGGGAGTAAACGTGAATTCAGTTTTGAATATAGTCGATCTATTGAAAATACTTTTATGAGTAAAGAAACTATATTAATATGCTTGTCAGTTACTGAGTTTCAACTTAGGGTCGGAAATTAATATCCAAAATTTATGAACAATAAGGTAACCTTTCATAATTACCATCAACAATAGAGGAAGGGTTATGGCAAAATATGTACAACCTTGACTTCAGAAAGTATCAGTCTGGACCGAGGATATAGCTCAGCAGCACAGCGCCTGCCAGGCAAACATGAGGTCCTGAGTTCAATTTCTGGTACCATATATCAGTCTGGATTGTAATAGGTCATTTACATTCTTCCATGTGAAGTGAGATTACTGATTTCATTCAAAAAAGCTAAAAGAGAAACTAATGAAATCACCACATAGCATTGAGGCCTAAGAAAATCTGAAAAAATATTCAGTTTCCCTAAATACAAAGAAGCAGGCTAGATTTACTGGGAGTTTAGCTCAATGATAGAGCACTTACCAAGTCCTTGGTGAGATCCTCAGCACACACACATACACAGAATATATATTTATTCTGTGTCTTCAACGAAAATGGCCTATAACCTTTATGTGATGTTTTACCATAGAATTAACTAAAACAATAAAATCATCTCTAGTCACATGCATTAGTGTCTTCTTTAATTGCCATCCCTCCCAAAGGAAGAAATGCCAAAATTGATCACAAACATGAATCACAAGATACACAGTAATAACAATGTAAGTGAGACAATTCAGTTGCCTTGTTGATTTGAGTCACCCTCAGTACAGGACAGGACAATAATTGTTTCTAGTTATATGGCCAGGGTTAATGCAGCCCTGAAAGTTGATGATTTCCGCTATATAATTTGCATGAATATCTCAGAACTCATTCACAAGTTCTTCACTGTTCCTTTTCTCCTTCCTGTCTCTCTATCAAGAAGCTAAACCGATGTTATAATGTAGAAATAGGGAAAGAATATCCTAGGACATTCATGCATATAATTTTTAGTACTGATTCCCAGATGGTTTCCTGTAAGAACTTAGGTAAGTCACTTGAATTTTTCTCGCTTCTGCTTCTGACAGCAGTATTTCAGGTAATAAGTGAGACAACAATTATGGAAAATAGAAAATATCTTTATAAAACCAGCATATAAAGGCCTGTGAGATGGCTCAGCAGTCTAAAACCAGCATATATTTCAACTCAGCATTATTATCTTTGAGATCTAACACTTACCCTTATAAAACCTTTATTTCTTTGTCTTCAAAATGGGACTAAACCACATGTGGTGGCACACAACTGTCATCTCAGCCCCTAGGACGCTGGGGCAGGATTGCAGTGAGTTCCAGGCCAGTCTGGTCTATACAGTGTGTTCAAAGCCAGCCAGAATTACAGAGTGAGACTCTGACTCAGAAAAATAAAGCCAAAGTGGAACTCAAAAAACCTTACACAGTGATATTGAATGTTGTAAAACTCATCATGACCCTTAATACTCTCCTACTATGTTGGTTGTTATTCTTTACGCCTGTTCCTAAATACTTTTCTTGAGGCCTCTTTTTCCATAATTCTTAAGCGACAGAAATTTCTCTAAAATGAATTTCAGAATTGTTAACAATATAATTTATTGATACAATAAATTTTGTAACATTTTTTCTCTAATTGTTTTTTTTAATTTTTTTTTATTTATTTGTTTGCTTGTTTCTTTATTTATTTTATGGCTAGCTCAGCCTGCCCTGGTGGTGGGGATGGCGCAGCATGTGGTGCTGGAGATTGAACCGCAGTCCCTACAGTTGCCCAAGATTTCCTAAGCAGGCACTTTAGACCACTGAACCATCTCACCAGCCCTCTAATTGTTTTATATGCATGTTTTTTCTCTCCCCAAAGGTTTAGTTCCCAGATATTAGAAACCATTTCATCTCATGTGCTTTTTTTATGTGCTTTTATATTCACCACAATTCATACATGCAGAGTTTGTACAGAGCACAGTTGTTAATAATTTTGACTCTTAGTGTTTTATTAAGTATCTAATATGTATAGGCACCTTATACACATTATTTCCCATGTAATTTAATCTTCACAACCACTTTACAGAATAATACACTACTCTCAGAGTAAGGATCTAGCTAGGTTATGCTTCAAAAGGACAGACCCAAGACTCAAAGCTAGGTCAAAGCCAATGTTCTATCTAGTACCCAAGAGCACTGGTTGGAAACATATGGCATATGTGTCACTGCAGACTGTTGATATCATTGAAAGCTCTGAAAGGTTCCCCATCACCTCCCTAAAGCCTCGCTGTACTGTACTATTACTGTTTATGCTGCTAAATTTATAGTTCTTGAAGAAGCTCTTTAAAAAAACTAAACTATTGCTTTCCTAAATCTAATTATTCATGGTTAAATATCTAGTATCCAGAATAACTATCCAGTACAAAGAGAAGAAAAGCAAATATTAAGGTGAAAAACTTCATTTTTCATTTCTCCAGGATGCCTTCTTTGAAACAATTTCTCTAAAGTGTCACAAACCAAGAAAATAGCAATGTAGAGGAATTATTTCTCTTTACAAAGAGCTATGAAAAGTAGTTTAATGTACTCATTCTCATAAGTGGTTCAATGCAATAATATCAGAGCTCAGCCTAATTCAAGTACAGATATGGAGTCTCCACATTCTTTGATTTTACTCTTTTAAGTAAGATTTTTATTTCATTTTATTTTATTTTTATTTCATCTTCTTTCCAAATAAAATTAAGATTCATTGTTATTATTTATCTCAATTTTTATTGGAAATCATTTTGGATTTACAGAATAGTTACAAGGATAGTACAGAATATTACTATACATTTTATATGTGTTACCATCTTACAAATCCACAGTACACCTATGAAAATTAACAAATTAATATTGCTACAATACTATTAAATTCTAGTGACTCAATTTGTATTTTTACACTAATATCCTTCACCTGTTCCCCAGATCGATCTAAAACACATTA
>PVKN010043698.1:0-10198 GCA_004027915.1 Capromys pilorides
GAAAAACAGGAAGTCAAAAAGGTCTCTCATCTGTCAGAGACCACACAGTTCACAGAACACATGAAACCCTCTTCACTCAGAGCCCACTGGATCTATTTTAGACACAATTTTAATAAGCTCCATGATCTGGTTTCTTAGCCCACAACAGATGATATACAGCCAACTGGAAAAGGGCCGGGGGTGGTGCTTCTACAGGCAGGCACTCAAAGCATCAAAATCAAAGTTGAAGACCTATAAAGTCAGCAGAAAAACCTCAAAACAGCAGGCGAGAGCCATCTATTTGGTGCAGATACAAAAAACCCCAGAGGATGCCAATCCCTGCCAGAACTACAATGTATGTTCATAACGACTTGCTCTGGTATACTCTGCTTAGAGCATAGGTCCAGAGGCCTTAAGATGTATTTCAAAATAAAGTCCATCAAAAGCCTTTTCCAAAAAGACATGACATTTAAAAGACTGCCAAATTCAGACACAAATAGAATCCCTCTGTCAAAGAAACAAGATACTGAATTCTTAAAAATGCCACGTTAAATGTGGTTTTTCTTAGAAAATATTTATTAGAACACAGATGTATAGCAGTTCATGACATCTGAAGTTGAAAAAGTATTTAAATAGAACTGTTTTTCAAAGAATGGTAATGAGGAAAGTTCAAGACCTAGAGCAATTATATAAGCCAAGGAAGTCTTTTCAGGGGAGTCTATCTTAGACACACTATTAAGACTGAGATAAGACAGTGCTATCTTATCTATAGCTGGTAAACCTTCCATTCAAACCTAAATCAGCATCATATAAAGTTTTAAAAAATTATCCTTGGGCCAGCGAGATGGTTCAGTGGTCTAAAGCGCCTGTTTAGGAAAGCTCAGGCAACTGCAGGGACTGCGGTTCAATCCCCGGCACCACATGCTGCGCCAGCCCCACCACCAGGGCAGGCTGAGCCAGCCACAAAATAAAGAAAGAAACAAACAAACACAACAAGCAAATAAATAAATAAATAAAATTTAAAAAAAAAAATTATCCTCATTGTGTTGTTTCAATCTTTTTGACTGGTACAATAAAAAGACTTAGGGCTTGGGATATAGCTCAGGGGTACAGCACTTGCCTACCACACATAAAACCCTGTGTTCAATACCCAGTAACAAATAAATAAAAATTAATTTCTCCAATCCCAGCAGTCTCAAAAGAAGTGAAGCCATATTTTAAGAAAAGCTCAGGGGCCAGGGAGATAGCTCCCAGGCACAAGTGCCTGCCTGGCAAGTGCGAGGTCGTGAGTTTGAACCCCAGTTCTGCAAAAAAAAAAAAAAAAAAAAAAAAAAAAAAGCTCAGGTTTTTAAATGCTAGGGTGAAAGACAGTAACAGGGAGTTTTAAAAGTTCAAACTATTATTTCTAAACTCAATTTTATTAAAATCTTACAAGGGCCACTCACTCCTGGTACACACACTACTCTAGCTACTCCAAGAGACGGGAAGCAGGAGGCTTCATAGCTGAGGCCACCTTAGGCAATTTAGCAAAACTATCTCAAGCAAGGCATGGTGGCGCTGTAGTGTTAGCAGCAGAGAAGCTAAAGAAGGAAGACTGCTCTGAGCTCAAGGCCAAAATACCAAGGAGGGAGGGAAATACCTCAGCAACATAAACGCTTGACTGGCAAGCACAAGATCCCAAGTGTGATCCTCAGAACTGCAATACACAAACAAACATTTAAAAAATACATAAAAAGAACAAGGAAATGAAAAAACAACCACCAAGATGGTCTCAAAAGAGATGAGATTGGGCGTGTTCAGGATGGTATGGCCATAGACTATCTCAAAACCAAAGAGCTGGAGGTGCTGGGGATTTAGTTCAGGGCAAAACACTCACCTAACAAGTAGGAAGCCCTGGGTTCAGTCCCCAGCGCCAAAAATTTAAAAAGCTAAAAAAAAAAAGAAAAAAATTAAGAACAAGGAACTGGGGGAGCCAGGGAGATAGCTCAGTAGAATAAGCGCTTGGCTGGCAAGTGCAAGGGTCTGAGTTCAATCCCCAGTTCCACAAAAAAATGAAAACAATAAAAACAAAAAAAAAACAAGGAACTGGGGGGCCAGCAAGATGGTTCAGCAGTGTAAAGCACCTGCTTAGGAAAGCTTAGGCAACTGCAGGGACCATGGTTCGATCCCTGCCACCACAAGCTGCACCAGCCCTACCCCCAGGCAGGCTGAGTTGGCTATAATAATAATAAAAGTGTGTGTGTGTGGGGGTGGGTGGGGGGTGCTGGTGAGATAGCTTAGTGGTCTAAAGCACATGCTTACGCAAGCTTAAGGCAACAGCAGGGACCGTGGTTCAGTCCCCAGCACCACATGCTGCACCAACCCCACCCCTTGCCCAAGACAGGCTGAGTTGGCCATAATATAAATAAATAAAAATAAAAGTTTAAAAAGGGGGGGGGGGGTGGAGGCTGGGGAGATAGCTCAGTAGAACAAGCACTTACCTGGCAAGCACAAGAGCCTGAGTTCAATCCCCAGATAGAAAGAAAAGAAAAAAAAAAAGAAAAGAAAAGAAGGAGGAAGGAAAAGAACAGAACAGAACTGGGCCAATGAGACAGCTCATTAGACTAAGCACCTACTTAGGCAAGTGGAGGGACCCAGGTTCAATCCCCAGTACTGCATACAGCACTGTCACCCGCCCCCCAGGCAAGCTGAGCTGGCCTGTAATACCAGTGCTGGGGAAGCTGAAAACAGAAGGATCACAGAGCTGCGTGAGACCCTGTACCAGATATATATATGAAAGAGGGAGAGGGGGAGGGAGGCTAGGAGGCATGGTGGCACATACCTGTAGTCAGCACTTAGGAGGCTGAGGCAGGAGGATCACTGAGTTTGAGGGTGTGATACATAGTGAATTCAAAGGCAGCCTGAACTACATAGTGAGACCCTACTTCAAAAAACAAAATGAAAGAGTAAACTCTTATGCTCATTCCCAGTTTAAAATATATGTACATACATATACATGTGTGTGTGTGTGTGTGTGTGTGTATATATATATATATATATATATATGTGTATATAATGCATTTTAGACAAAATATGCTCTAGAAAGTAAGTAGTAACTTACAAAAAAAAATTCTTTTTAAAAGTCTCCAGCTCAGCACGGTGGCACATATCTTTAATCCCAGCACTCAGAGGAGGCTGAGGCAGGAGGACTACTGAACTCAAGGCCAGCCTGCACTACACAGTGGGACCCTATTTTTTTTTTTTTTTTTTTTAAGTTTCCAATGTACAAGACAACGCAGAGACTACACTTCTTGATCTAAAAGTTACAACATAGTATACTCTATACTCACTTGCTCCTTTCCATGTTTTGGCTTGTTTGTTTTTTGGTGGGACTGGGGTTTTAACTCATGACCTCGCGCTTGCCAGGCAGGCACTTGTGCCATGGAGCTAACTCCTCAGCCCCCTCCTTTCCATGTTTAAGAGTACAATATTCTACAGGTATAAACCAAGTGGTATTTCAATTTGATCTAGTAAGATACCCCAGTGACTCCTAAAAGTCTTAAAAATTGATATTTTATTCATGACCCCTCAGTGTGCTCCTGGTCCTTCAAGGGTCTGTTAAGTGATTTTTGCTTAATGAGCACTGCGCTTTTTTCCTCAGGACTGTCTAAAGTCTGTGCTTTTTAATTTTGTAAGAACTGAAAAATTAGCTGTAAGGCATACACCTGCAATCCCTGTGCTTTGCAGTCTAAATCTCTATGCCAAGACTCTGTTTAACACACACACACACACACACACACACACAAGAGAATTTGAAAAAGTATAAGCACAGCACTGCACATGTGTAATCTCAGCACTCCGGAAGGCAGACAGGACTCCAAATCCCAGCTCAGTCTGAACAACTTAGATACTAAAGAAATTATCTCAAAATTTTAAAAGCGAATATAACCAATCTCAGTAGCCAGTGAAATGCCAAAAAAAACCAAAAAACCCACCAGTGATACCTGCCACTTTCAAGAAAAAAAAATCTCACAGAAATTGATGCTGAAAGTTTATAAAATTAGAAGGGCAAATTAATCCTAACGTTTAATTCTCTTCATGTATTATCTGTATTCATAGCTTTATTACCTATAGGCACACTCTTCATATTTTCTATAGCTGTACTACCTATAACTAAATGAATAACCTTTAATTGTAAACCACAAAGAAATTTTTTCTGTCGAAAATCGAGCAGAACCCATTCTAAGTTAAAAGGGCTTCCCTGAACATAGTACCTAACTTCAGAGTTAAGTCCATTTTGTCAAGAGACCCTTAAAGAAACCTTTGTGTAATTTCTCCAGTGTTTTCAATTTTCAGTTTCTGAACTGACTGGCTTATACTCTTGGCAATTCGACAGATTTTCTATTAGATTCAACCCGGCAGAACTGAAGTGATAGCTTTACTACATATGGCAATCTCCAAGAATAAAACGCTTTTCCCTCTACTTCATGTAAGTCACATTCTCTCCCTCTGAACTTCTTACTGTATCACGTTGTGGACAAGATAAAAAGTGTGCGGCTCATCAAGAGCAAAGAAAACTCAAGAAACTTGTAGATCGGGCAAAACGGCGCCCATGTCTACCGAAACACAGGCTCGGACAGTTCTGCTAAGACAGGCAGGGCCCACGCGGGCGGAGGAGGCCCAGGGATGGGGCGAGGAGCCCTTTTGACCTCTGTCGCCGGGCTGCCCAACGCCCCAGTACCCCACCCCCACCCGCGGCCCGGCCAGCGGACAATGGCCCTCGAGCGCAGCGGTCCCGGGCTGGAGGGAGACGGCCCCGGGACTCTAGAGCACGCGCGTCCAGAAAGACCGCTGAGAGGAATGCGGGGCGAGAGAGACCCCCTCCGACCCGAGCGCAGGCGGCGTGGTGGGCCTCCGCGGGCGCCATCACTGGGAGGGGGGTGAGAAGGCTTCCCCGTGGGCACTGGAGGCCACGAGTACGGCAAAGGCGGCTCTGGGCAGTGCAGGCCAAGGCCTCACCCCGCAGCAACTAGGACCGCTTACCTTGTGGATTCTCTTCAAAGCCATGGTGGGAGGCGGGTGGCGGCGGCCCCCCGGGGTGGGGACGGGGGCAGGGGAGGGACGGGGAAGGGACTAGGGGGCCTGAGACTGTCTCGGCGGGCGCGGACCAGATGGGAAGTTCGAGAGCACGGGTCCGGCAAGACGGGCTGACGGCCAGGGCCAGGGCCAGGGCCCGCACGGCTTCTGGCCCACACAGCTTCCAGGCCCACAAGACTTATGGGCCTGCCGCAGCGTTCACCGCATCACCCGGCGGCGGCCCCTTTATGCGCTGCCGCCCCAGTCGCTGCCGTCGCTGCCTCTACCTCCTGGGCTCGGCGCCACCTCCTGGGCTCGGCGCCGCCTCCTTAGCTGCCGCGGATCCCTCCGCCGGGGACCCAGACCCCCACGTCTCGCTCGGCTGGGCTGGGCAAGCGACTCTCGGTCGGCCAGCTAAGGACTCGCCTGTCTCCCTGCTTGCTGCAGGTGGACGGAGGGACGCGCGGGCGGGCGGCGCCGCCGGGGTGGGGCCGCGGAAACACGGGGTGGGGTCCAGGCCGAGGAACAAGTCGGGAGGCACAGGGATTGGCGGGCTAGGAAGGGAGGGCTGGACCGCGTCGGGCGGCGGAGGGATACGGGCCGCCCCTATGGGTATCCAACGCGCGGTCGCTGCGGCCGCTACGGCCGCCGAGGCGATGACGTCACGCGACGCTAAGAGATCTCGCGAGAGCAGTGGCGCGGGCGGGTCCTGCACGATCAGGCTCTAGGATCACTGTAGTCTTCTCCCTCTCGTGCTCCTCGCTGGTGGTTTAGGATCGAAAGATATGTTTTCACAACAGTTGGCTGTCCAGGTTGCAGTTCCTGGAAGAAGGCGCGTAAGCCCACTGCAACGTTCCCGCAGGAGAAAGGGACTTGTCCAAGGTCACACAGCTTTTTAGTGACAACAACTAGGACTTACTGAAGCCTCAGGTCACAGCGGATCCGTTTCCGGAAGCTGTCAACTAGCAGCCTCAACACCACCGGAAATGAGGTGCTTGGAGCTTGAGTCCCCGAGACAGGCCCTCGCGATGATTTACCTACCTGGAGACGGTTTGAATATTGCTCTCTCTATTCTCGGCCACTGGCCTTCCAGGCTTAAGAAAAGTGAATATATTTCTGTGGAAAATTGTTACAAATAAACATTGTGCCAATTATGGCAGAAAAAAAAATCTAGTGTATGTACTCCAGTAGTTAGAACCCTTTGTGAGCTCCATCAGGAACACCCACTGATAAGCCAACTTGAAATATGTGGAGTTGTTTCATAATAGGTGGAGACAGAAAGGTAATTCACTGAACACAGCATGTGCTCAGTCCTACACCAAGACTAGAATGACCTAAGATCAGACCTGATCTGGGAATACTTACTGTTTGTCTGAAGACAGGAAAATAACAAGGAATATTTTCCTGGGGGGTAATGTTCACATTCATTCTCTGTGTCTGTGTCTGTCTCTCTCTCTCACCCACACACGCACAATATCTGGTTTCTGCCTTTTACAACTGGAAAGGACTCTTGCACATCACTCATTCTAATTCCTGAGTTCAGAAAAGAAAAACTCGAGCCCAACTAAGGGAAGGATCTTTGTACATGTAGATGAGTAGCAAAGCTCATACTAGCTCACCTAAAAAAGATGGAACATTAAGGCAGATATTCTGGTGACTTGTGGGGGAGGGGAATGTTTCTGGTGACCTAGGGTATGTTTGAGGTTTTGTGTGTATTCCCAAAGATATTTCAGATCTTTTCTGAGAAACAATGAAAGAGGTACAAAATGCTCTCGGTCAGACTTAATTTTTTTTCTGAATTGTAATTTTCTTTTTTTTTTTCCAGTACTGGGGATCAAACTCAGGACATTCCATACTGAGGATCAAACTCAGGATATTATGCTTGCCACACAGGCACTTCTGTTGCTGAATTATCTTCCCCATCCATCAATAGTAATTTTTTTAGGGTTGGGGATACAACTTAATGGCACAGCACCTGCCTGGCAAGTGCAAAGTCCTGAGTTCAATACCTGATACCAAATAATAATAATAATAATAATTTTTTAGCTAGGTGTACTGGTGCAAGCATGTAATCCCAGCACTGGGGAGGCTGAGACAGGAGAATTGCCTCAAGTTCAAGGCCGGTCTAGGCTATATAGTGAGACCCTATCAAAAAAAAAAAAAAACAAGCAAAAGGAAAGAAATGTAAGTTACTTTTAACATTTGATTAATGTTTGAGTCTTCATTGTATGTAAATACAGATTGTCTTTTAAAAATACACTGCTGGTGGGGCATGGCAGATTGCATCTGTAATCCTAGGGCTCTGGGAGAGTGAGGCAGGAGGGTCAGAAGTTTGAAGCAGGCCAGGTGCGGTGGTACACACCTATAATCTCAACATTTGGGAGGTTTAGGCAGGAGGATTGCTGCAAGTTCGAAGCCACCCTGGGCTACAATGTGAGTTCAAGGCCAGCCTGAACTGCATAGTGAAACCCTGTCTCAAAAAGAGAGAGAGAGAGAAAAAAAAAAGTTTGAACCAGCCTGGTCAATTTTAGCAGCTTCATAAGATCCTGTCTCAAAATGGAGAAAAACACAAGTCAGCCCAAAGGCCTTCTTGGGTTTAATCTCCAGTAGAAGAAAGAGAGAAACAAAGTATCATTCCATAATACCATGTCATAATACAGTTTTAAACTTTCTTTAAAGATAACTTGGACTGGGCTGGTGAGATAGCTGAGGGGACTAAGCACCTGCTCAGGCAAACACGGTGACCAGGTTTCCATTCCTGGTACCACATGCCATGCTGGCTCCACCCCTGGGCGAGCTGAGCCTGTGACCAAGTCCTGGCATGGTAGAGGGTTGTTATGAATTCCATCTGCCTAGTGAGACCCTGTACAAAAAAAAAAAAATTACAAAAAGAAATGGCTCGAACTCAAGTGAGCCTCCTATCTCAGCCTCCTGAGTAGCTGAGATTACAAACGCTTATCTTTTATTTTATTTTGTTATTATTTTTTTTACAAACGTTTATCTTGAGCCTACTTGGTAATCTCCTTTTTTTTGTAACCTACTCTAAAAGAAGCGTGTTGTGACTTTTCCTGTGTCAATAAACATTTCTACCTTATTTTCATGGCCACATAGTCTATCATATAATTACACCATAGGTGGCATGTATCCCAACTGAAGTGCTTGGGAGGCTGAGGCAGATGGATCATGTAAGGCCAGAGATTCAGAATCAGCCAGGGCAACATAGCAAGATCCTGCCTCAAAATAATAACAACAAAAAACAACCATTTTTATTTAACTGGTCACATTTTGACAAATAGTTCAGCAATTACCAATTTAGTGGTGTGGTGAATATAGTAAAGGTAATTTTATTTTTGGTATTTTGAGACAGGGTCTTGCTACATAGTCCAGGCTGGCAATGAATTTGCTGTGTAGCTGAGGCTGGCTTTGAAGTCAAGACTATCTTACTGCCTCATTCTTAGGCTGCTGGGATTGCAGGTATTCCCACCAAGCCAAGCTCCTTGATTTATTAGTTATCAGGGAAATGCAAATCAAAACCACAGTGAGATGCCATTTGACATTCACTGGAGTAGCTAAAATAAAAAAACAATAGTAAGTGATGGCAAGAAGGCACAGTGATTTGAAATCTCTTACATGCAAATCTCTTGGGAGTGTAAAATGATACAACCAGTTTGGAGACCTTGGGGCCTGCAAGATGGCTCAGCAGTCTAAAGCGCATGCTTAGGCAAACTTAGGCAACCACAGAGACTGTAGTTTGATCCCCAATTCTCGGTACCATGTGCTGCACCAGCCCCACCCCCAGGGTAGGCTGAGCTGGCAATAATAATAATCATAACAATAATAAAAACAGTTTGGAGGGGCTGGCGAGATGGTTCAGTGGTCTAAAGCGCCTGCTTAGGAAGGCTCAGGCAACTGCAGGGACTGCGGTTCGATCCCCAGCACCACATGCTGCGCCAGTGCCACCACCAGGGCAGGCTGAGCCAGCCACAAAATAAATAAATAAAGAAACAAACAAACACAACAAGCAAACAAATAAAAAAAAAAATTAAAAAAAAAAAAACAGTTTGGAGACCTATTTGGTCTCTCTTATCAAAGGAAAGGAAACACAGTAGACCAGACATGGTTGTAGGAGTCCCTTCCAGGTTCTCATCTCAGTCCAAGAAGTCAGTATTTGTAAACCCAAAGATATGTTATTGGAATCCCATCAAGTTAATTCTAATCTACTCCTCCCAGTGCAAGCCATGGTGAAAATAAAGATACTAAAGCACATTTATAATTATTGGGGAGCCAAGGGGCCGTAAGTCCAGCCATGAAGATCGCTTTCCCGAACAAAGAGACCAACCCAGGGCCTCACCCAGTTTTATTCAGTGGAGGAGTGGCTTGCGGAGAAATGACTGAGAATTGTGGGAGGTAGGTGAGTACTGTGAACTGAGCTAGGTGGGGTGCCTACATTTACCTCTGCTATAATGCAGAGAGTAATCTGCATAATGCTATTGAGATAGTATCCGATGTTTTGGGCAGTCTTCAGCTTTGATGTAGTCTTTCAAGCCCCAGGAAGTCGTAGCCTCTGTCTCCAGGCTCAATCCCAGCTGGCAGTGCGGAGCATTGGCTCTTCATTCGCTCTTAGTCCTGTCTCGACCTGGCTCACATTAAAGAGCAGCAGGTGTAGGTTATCAGGGAAACACGCATGCCATCTTCAAAGACTATCACCAGCACCTCAGATAGATCAATATACATTGTTTGAGGCCAATTGAAAGGATAAACCAAAGTCCTAGCCAGCTCTTACATATCAATACAAGGAAATAGGGTCAGGCTCAGTCAAAATAGACAGTTGCTCTTATTTCAAGGAGAGCTGCTCAGGTGGTCCTCCACCCGTGATGACACATACTTGTAATCTAGAAACTCTGGGAAGCTGAGGCAGTGGGAATGTACATTTCAAACTTCTGGGCAATTATGAAATCCTGTCTCAAAAAGAAATAAGAACCAGGGATGTATTCTAGTGTGAAAGCCCTCACTTCAATCCCCAGTATAACAAACAAACAAACTGGTGATATGACCCAGAAGTTTTACTCTTTGGGTACACCAGAAAAATGAAGTTGGGTGTGGCCCCACATATCTATAATCATAGTACTCTGGCTCAATTTTTTTTTTTTTTGTACCAAGAATT
>PVKN010043700.1:0-10203 GCA_004027915.1 Capromys pilorides
GAATGGCAAATATATGACAGCACTTCTAACAGTTTGCGAATAAGATATCACACAAACTTCTAGTATGTCATGGACCTGGACAGTGTCCATGATGCTTACTGGTGGCCAAGTGTCACTTGTGGGACTGAACTACTGCTATTTCCTTGATAGGCACCCTGTGGACCCAGACAGAATCATGACCCATAGGATGCAGGAGAGGTCCTTTGTAGAATATGCTGATGGACATATTCTGCTGCTGTACACGAAGGATTGCTGTTATATATCTTTTTCTCCCATGTTTAATTGTTTGCCCTATTTGGTATGTTCTTTCCATTCTTCTTCATGGAGTTATGGTCATTTTGATCCCTCTCTAGAATATCTTTTAGTAAACTGTGTAGGGTTGGCTTTGTCATCATGAAATTTGACCTGGAAGTATTTCATTTCTCCATTGAACTTGAAAGAGAGTTTTGCAGGGTGTATCAGTCTGGGCTAGAATTTGTTTTCTTGCAAGACTTGATGTACTTTGCTCCATGCTCTTCTTGACTTGATGGTTTGTAAAGAGAAATCTGCCATTATTCTAATGGGCTTTCCTTTAAATGCGATCTGTTTCTTTTCTCTAGTGGCTTTCAGTATACTGTTCCTGTGCTAAACTTGTGGGATCTTGATTATTATATGTCTGGGTGTGGTTTTAATTGGGTTGATGTTATTTGGATTCTACATGCTTTGGTTATCTGAATGCCAAGCTGTTTCTCAATATTTGGAAAGTTTTCTGCTATTACTTGTCTATATTCTTTTTATATCATTTGTATCATTTGATGTTCTGCTCCTGGAACAGCTGGGTGGGTCTTTAGTCTCTCTGCAGGGAGTTCTGCTGCAGTTTTCTACACTGGGCCTGTCTGACGGATGAAGTTCCACTTATATGCCAGGCCTGGTTGCTGTGTTGAGTGAGTTTCTGGCACATCCAAACGCAGTGATTATTGACTGTGACCCTGTTCCCAATATTTCTTGGAAGCATGGCATCATTTGTCCAGATTTTCTTCATATAGCCAGATGCTAAGGAAAAGGAACACCAACTCTTGAGGGCTAGTGCAGGATGTTCTTTCCTCCAATGGGCAAAGGCCTCCAGAAATACAATAATAATGAAGTGAAGTAAAACAGGATCAGGATGGGAGAGGAAGGACCAAGCCCCACTTTCCAGGAATGCAACAACTATGAAAGTCAGTCCATTTATTTACTGCATCTGCAGACCCCAGTGTGTGCAAGGTGAAATAAGAACCCCTGTTGGAATTAAGGTGTCATTTTCACAACCTGACTTCTTTAGAGTGATGATGACAAGGATGCAAAATAATAGCCCTAGTACTATCACACAATCCTAACAATTTTTCTAAATTACTCATTTTGTCGAAAATATTATGCCCACACCTCAGAAACATGTTCATGTATGTACACAGAGAACACACCAAGAAGTTCACTATCCTTTCAGATTACCCACTGCAGGGCCAGCTAAAGAGCTCAGTGGGTTAAAGCACCTATAAGCAGGTGCAGGGGCTAGGGGTTTGATCCCAGGCCTGCCGTGTTGGCCCTGCCCCAGGGGTGTGCTGAGAGGGCAATGGAGACTGGGCATGGTGGCATGCGCCTGTGATCCCAGCTCCTGGGAGGCTGTAAACAGACAGATCATTACGAGTCTATCTAGTAGTGAGACCTTGTAAACCCTGTACATCCTTCCCTAAAATACAAAACAAACAAAAAACCGAGAAAGATTACCCACTGCAACATGAGCTTGCATATCTAGAGGATGCTTGTGTGACACAGACACCAACAAGGAACCTCATCTCTCCAAAAGCAAGGAGACTGTGGTGCCTACACACTCCAGCGCTGCGGGCTGAAGCCAGCTCTGCAGGCTGAAGCCAGCTCTGGGCTTTCTCTGGTCTCATCCTGAGATTCCTCACTCTACTCCCATGATCTGATGTTTCATCAATAAAGATTCTAAAAATGCTGGTGAATTCTATAACTGTACCATGGATAATGAATGAAAAAAAGATGAGCCTTTCATTTATGTCTATGTATGGTCTTAATCTTTTCTCTAGCTGAGTTTTGTTTTGCATTTAGGAACTGTCCAGACCTTGATGGCCTAAAGGCCTTATTGATAATCTACATTATGAATATCTTTAAATTATTGTTCTGATCCTTATCCTTGCAACTCACACAGATTGTGAGCTATCAGCATTCTATTCAGGTAAGGAATATCTAGGGTTAGCCGAAGGCCATCAACATTTCTGAACTTCAGTTTTAGTTATCTATTCATTTGTAACATTTCATTACCATAAAAATGATTTATCACAATGGCAATTTCCTTTCCAATCTATCCTGATTAGTTTTCATAGAAACAAGACAATTTCTCTTTAAGAGAGTATCAAAATTACGGAAGGGTGAAACATTTCCTAAAAATAAACAACATTTTGGGTTGAAATAATTACACACAGAAAAGAGACACTATATAATTTAAGACTTTGATTTATTTTCCAAATTTACAGTATAAAAAACATAATGTGTTTAAAAATGTGTTAATAGTTCATTGGGATAGAGAAAGGCTATTCCCAGAGGACCCAAAAGGGAACCAAATGACTTGGATACCAGGTACACTGTTTCCACGACAGATCCTATCACAATGAGAAGAGGTTTCAGAGTATAAACTTCATGGAAGGAAGAAAACAGACTGTACAGACAGTTGCTGGTAGTGTCATTCCCTTAGATGTTCAGCAATGTCTCCACGGAGCCTATCACCCAGCTAATACAGTAACTCACCCTCTGGCTTTGTCAGCCACACTTGGTGACAGGTGTGTAGAGGTTAGCAAAACTGTCCTTCCTAGTAGGACAGCAGTAAATAGTCAACAGAAAGAACACAAAAGGTCTCCTTGCATCTTTTTTTTCCCACAGCTGGTTAGACAGATGGTTTTATCACTGAACTTTCTGGGTTAATGCAGATTTCAAAACATAAAAACCACAAATTCCTGCTAACAAAAACAACTATGGAATAACCTCTCACATAAGACCGGGCAAGGCCTCACTGGTTTTCTCACTAACACCTTGGTTGAAGATGCAGACATCCAAGAAAGGAGTTAAATTGACCGCCTCTGCGAGCCAGTATGTGTCCCTGCCTCATCCTTGCAGGTGTGTCCCCCAGTCTATGCAACACTTCTGGAATGATCTCTTACAAATCAATTTTGGTTAAGCATGTCATAATTTAGGGAATCCCAGATAAGTTTTTGTCATTTAATTAAAACTAGAATAAAGCTACTGTAAAAGTAAGAAATTAACTGGCAGTGACACACAGGAGAGTTCCTAACTACTTGGGAGGCTGAGGCAGGAGGATCCTAAGTTGAAGTCTAGCCTGGACAACAAAGTAAGACTGTCTTTGAAAATAATATAAAAAAGATCTGAGCATATAGCTCAGTGGTACAGCACTTGCCTAGCCTGTGCAAGCTCCTGGGTTTGATCTCTGGCAACAGAAACAAAATTATCATTAAAGTTAAGATTTTTTTTTAGTGTTCCCTTTAAAAGAAAAATAAAAACATGGTAACCGATAGTGAGTATTTCACCATTCCTATTACCGAGGGGCACTGGTATAGGAAGTCATTGGCCACATCTTCCCTCCTGGTATACAACTGCCACGCACCAGAGTCCCTCAGCAGCTGCAGCACCTGCAGGGCCTTCCTTCCCTGCAGAAAGGCATTCTCAGGTTCTTTCCACTATCATCAGAAACCTGCTGGCACAGTGCAGAGGCTTCTCGAGGGACCACAGGTATAAACCGGACTCCCATGGAACACCCCACACTGGGTCCTGACGTATGGTGTCTCTCGGTCCCTCCTCTGCATCCAGAAATGTCAGATCTTAGCTCCTGCTTCAAGGTGAAGTGGGCAGAGACCGGAATGAAATACCTGTCTGAAATTCCATATACAGAGCAGGGGTCAGATCTTCCTTTTTCTCACCTGTAAAGTGGAGATAATCCCTACCTCAAAAGAATGTGGGGATTCAAAGGCTGTGTTCAGCAGTGTCTGACACATAATACCTTAAAAATGTGTTCGTGCACTTTCCTTCCATGACCAAGATACAATGCTTTGTCAAATGTGATTTAAAACCTCTCTGAGCTTCTATTTGAATAAAGCTTACTACAGTGGCTTGATGGACTATCTAACCTCTCTCAACCCATGGCTATGCTGAACACCACTCAAGAACTGCACTATGGGCTTAACAATCTGTTTTATTTATAATGGAATATGACAAAGTTACATAGTAATAAATTCACAGTAGTGTTTTTTGTATATAACCAGATCCATAATGCACAAACACTACCCAGAGATACATCACTTTACAATCAAGTCTGTCTCCACTGCAGAGCTAGTTAAATAAATATGCTAACATTTCTGTGCTTTTAGCAACCAATCATTGGTTGACTTTTTCTTCTTATCTAAGTTATATTAAGATATACTATATATAGTAAGGCTTCCAGGGTAGTAAAGTTTGAGCAGTAGTTTTCATAGAGCTTGACTGACCTCTGCTTGTTGCTGTTCTGGGTCACAGGGTCTTAAAGCAAGACAGAATAGAATGGACCTTGATACCAGCCTCCTGGGGATTGTGGGGACCTAACGCCCATTACTCCTAGGTAAGAAGCCAGCATAAGTCAGGGAAAGGATTAAAGAAAGGGAGAGAGAAGATACTGGCTTTGGAATTACCTTTCAGAAGACAGGGGCTCTTAGGCAATCCCTCAGACACAAGGCATCTGTAGAAACACATACCTTCCCACACTCAGACTTCTACACAGTCCCAAGCATCTGCTGAGACACACACGTCTCTGCCACAGGTACGACAGATATGAGGATGGCCAGCATGCAAGACCCACTCAGGAAAATGCTCACCTACGTGGATGCAAGCACCCACACTCAAATGGATATCCTTGCTTAGGGAGCCTTCCTCAGCAGGAACCAGGCTAAGGGGGTTCGCCAAGGCATTGATCTGCTGGTTTCTCTGGGGACTGAACACTCACTTAGTTCCTGGCTGGTAGTGAAGGGGGCAGGTAATCCAGTTTTGCTAGCTCCACAAGAATTTTATAAATGCATGCACCTGACACAAGGAGAAGCGAAACAAGAGACCTGAAGGCCACCACAGACGGCATGGAGGGTCTGGCACTCTTCCCACTCCAGCATACCTGCCCAGCCAGCCACACTATTCCAGGGGCATCCCTAGCTTCAGCAATGAAGCACAATGTGGCAGACACCAGAGCCATCTACTTCTCCTCCTATTTTGAAAAGACTTTGTCCGTTTTATAGATTTCAACAAGGAAGGACAGGACGGAAGCAAAGTTGGACAAAAAAAAAGGGGTAGTGGTGGTTGAGCATTCTTAGTGTATAAAGCAAGGATGGATGAACTATAGAGAGTTAAAATCCTTTCCTACACTCAGAATGCACTTTTTTAAAACATTCAGTTTACATCCTATTAAAAATTGCTGTAATTTTTACAACCACACACTTAAGAGCAGACATTATCTACAGGTTAAAACACCACCCAGGAAGACAGCAATCTCGGACCTACACTCCTCATTAAGTTCTTCCAGAGTTCATGCTAGAATTTTAATAACTTAAGTTGAAAGCTACAGAAAAATCTATAAACATTTAAGGAAAACGAAATCCTGTTTCCTCCACTGGGAACATATATTCTGCCCACCTTAGGGTATGGTTTTACCCTTTTTAAGAACAATAGCCACTGGCTCCAAGAACTGAAATAAAAATTTACTGCATCCAATTGTGTGATTCAACTTTCTGGAACCTTACTTTTTTAAAATATAATTTACCTGGTTCCCACTGCACCAGTGACTCAAACTATTTAGAGGTTGAAAGTGCAAAGGCTTTAGAAGGATTCTGCATTTGATTTTGCTAATCTTTTAAACAGAACTCAATACATAGTGTAAAAGAAAATTGATATTCAACTTAAAAAGAAACAGTAATTTCAGAAAGGTTGACATTCTCCTACACAAAAGTCAGAGAGAAAGAGAGAAAATAAGTTCCTTAATTTGAACCTGTCTTCACCTTGCTGGGAATGCATAAGCAATAGTGAATGAAAATAACTTAACCTCATCTGAACTGGCAATTTAAGACAGAGTTGGAAGCACAGCACTTCCAATGCTGATGCTGATGAAGAGTGTCATTATTAATCCTGTCTTCTGCGTATGACACTTCCAACTGCACTGAGTTCACACGCAGCAATTGCTCTGGGACATCCGCCACTTCACACAACCCTAGTTTCACACATATTCACCACCCCTTATGCTACCTCCCAAAATATTTCCTGAGAAACACACCATAAGGAATTTCCAGCCTGAAAGGAGCTAGAGGCAAAAACTAAGAACAAAAGCACCATGGTTACATGATATGTGTTTTTCATAAACAGAACCAAGTCACAAGATAGTACACATTGGCTCTGTGCCACGCCTTGGTCTTCCCCTTCCCCCTCCAATGTATCTTGTTCAGCTGAAGGCTGTTGATTCAAGGACAATGTTTACTTTTTCAGGTACAGGTGTATAAAACATTCAAAGCCAACTGTAATTGTTAAAATGACACACAAGATACTGCACCACTTGTGGAATGCATAAGACAATAAGGTCACGTGCACATAGACAAAGAGCATTTCATAGTGTTATCCTGAAGGGGACTATCATAAAAATCTGAGAAAGGGAAGGACTAATACTTATTAAAGATTTACTGAAGACACATGAAGGCAAACAGAGGCAACAAGCACCTACTGCAAGGAGCAGGATGATGCTTCTCAGGTATCTCTGAAGCCAGGCTCGGCAGCTGGGCACGCCCCCGAGACTGGCTCTGGAACAAATCACAGAAGAACCACTCCAACCCACGTGACTGGCTCCCTGCTCTCCTTTCTCCAAACTCCACAGCATCCACTCTCCTCCACTTCATGGAGGACCACAGCAGGCAGGCGCCATGCAAGCCCTTCCTGGTCCTAAGCGGCTGAGCTGCCAAGGGACACAGTGACGGTGGTCAGGAAGCACAGAGATAGACAGCAGCAGCTGCCAGCTGGTTGGCACTGTCTGGGCTCCCTGGGCAGGCAGCTTCATGAGCACTCACCTCCCTGGAAATCAGATGGCTCCAGGGGGACCTGCCAGCCCCAGGGTCACAGTGTTAGTCTCCCTGTCCTGGCGTGGAGCAGGGGGAGCAGGACTAGGCAGGGTAAGCTTTGGCTACAGCCTACAGCAGGCACTCCAGTGGCTGGCCCTCCTGGCCTCCATCTGCTAGGCCATGGCCTACATCCCCACGGAAAAATCTGGAAGGAATGGTGCTGAGACTGCAGAGGCATGTGTGTTAGGCTAGGTGGGATGGAATGGAGCCAGCGTGGGAAATCTCAGGGCTGGGAGCACAACAGGATCAGCAACATAGCAAATAGGTTTTTCTTTGGGAAAAATTAAAAGTGAATCACTTAATAGCTGTAACCTGACAGTGTGCATTTTTTGGTTGGTTGGGATCTTTCTCTGAGGAAACTAAGGCAACAGAGAACAAAGACAAAGAGCTCCAACTCCCACTGCTGTACACAGTGGCACACATGCGGAGGTACGGTGTCTGGGTTCCTGACACAGAAGAGAGATGGGTCCCCTAGAATCTGCAGGGTGGATGACCAGAAGCACTGGGAGACACGGGACTGGCCGGGAGTCAGGGACTAGTTGTAAGGCGAGGCTCCCATGGGCGCAGTAGCTCCACTTTGGTTTACAGCGTTGGCTTCTCCCGAAGTCCCATCTGAGCAGGGCAGATGCCACCAGTCACGTCTGTTCAGGTGGACAGCCTTGCTTCCTTCCTAATAAAGTGCAGATGGTCAAAGGACACTGGTCTGTCATCTGCCAGCTTCAGTCCACAATGAAGAATAAAAAAAAAAATTTAAAAAGACACCCCTCTGGACATATATATCTCTCTATATATTCTTTTTTCTTTAAACATATAAAGCCTCAAATATAGAACTTTTAAACTGACGTCTCAGACTGTAAGCGCAGGACAAACTTATGAGACTTGGGGTCTACAAACTCTTCAGAGAGCATGATGAATGGGATTTTCTTCGCATTGACAACGAGGCTGAAGTCCAAGCATTTAAGGACAAAAACACTTCCATCCCGTAACCCGTTCGTCACAGCCTCATCACTGACAAGTCTCCACTGCGTAGACAGCCAGCGTTCCTTGTCATACTGCAAGGTGGGGCCTGCGCTGAGGTACCGCTCCAGGAAGGCCTGAAAGCAGAGAAAGAGCATTAGGGAAGAACCGGAGCCAGGGGAGAGGGTAAGTCCTGCCTGGGGCTGCTCTTCTACCTATGGAACATATTTCCCAAAGGCGCTAGCAGTCTTCAGCCAGTGCCCGCTCTGTCACACTGAATTCCCTCCTGTCACACCTCCCGCTTGAGTCATGGCTGGCAGTGGAGTCTTCTTGGCTCTTCCCACTTTTGCTAGTTCCTAAGCAGAGGAAGCTGGAGCTGCCCACAGAGGCAAACCTCTGGGGCTGGCTGGATGCCGTCACTGATGCTCCAGTCCTCAAAGGGCACAGGCCCCCCACCTATGTGCTTCTCTCCTTCTTTCAACCAGATGGAGAGGTCCTCGGGGAGCAGGCACAAGGGGTGCGTGGCACACGTTTGCTCCATCAACAGAGAACCAGAACTGCATTGAAAAAAGCACCTGCTCTACCACCTGCTGGTGCTACAACTCTGCATGACTTACGTACCTTCTCCTAAGTCCAGAGGCCAGCGCTACTCATATACTTTGAATCTGAAATGTCCCCCAAAGGCCCCATGCTGAAGGGCTGGTCTCCAGCTGATGGGGCTACTGGAGGTGGTGCCCAGCTAGAGAGAACCTGGGGACATGTCCTTGAGTATGCTGGGACCCCGATTCCTTCCACTGTTTGGTTCCTGGCTATCACTAGGCGAGCGACTTCGCTTCCCCCCATACTCCACCTCCCACGATGTTCTGCTTCCACAGACAAACCACGGAGCCCAGAGACCACGGACTGAAACTTTCGAGTCCACGAGCCAAAATCCATCCTTCCCCCTTTTCAATTGTTTTTCTTGGTTATTTTGCTGTAGCAATAGAAAGCTAACTCCACAGGGCTTCAAAATAAGGAACCATAACCTGGAGGATTAGAGCTCAGAAAGCACACAGCTTTGCCTGGGGACAGTAAGCACAATCAGGGTGGCTGATGGCTATTCCATGCTGAACTGTGTGCACATGTGGCCAGCCAAGGGACTGACTGGCCTGTGTCCCCCTCCCTCTCCTGAGTTCTTCCTCTAGGGGCGCCCACCTCGCTCAAGTTTGATGATTGGCATCCTGCACCTACACAGTCTTCTCCAAGCTCCTACTTGACCTTCAGATCTCAACCCACCTCTCCAAACCTCTCCAGGGCATTAACACGTGCTGCTCAAACTTTCTATAATCAGCTGCACACTCTCCTGTGAGATTTTACTTTTAGACTATTGTTAACTTGGTTGACTTTTCACACACAAGACTTCTCTCCTTTAGAAAGAACATATGTTTTCTATTTTTTGAAATTTGACTTTCCAGTGTGCGTGGGCACAGACTAGAAGCTCAAGAGCGTGTGAATTAAATGTATGCAATGTTTAGCTGTGAGAAGAAGGAACACCGAGCCAGTAATACAAATAGAAAAATACTGGGTTTTATCAATCTAGTCCTAGACACAGGCCAAGGACAGTTTTAAAGTGGGAACCCCTTAAGTTCTTGTTGCTACGAGAAGGTGTATTACTTCTTAGGGGGTGGGGCCTCTAAGGCAGGAAGTGAGGTTTTACCTACTTTTATACCTCTAGCATAAAAACCACTCCAATGAATCACATGAAAAAAGAAGTAACCAGGGAAATGAAATAATTTCTAGAATAACTTCAAGGAAAATTAATTAACGTGAGAGATTTTCCATCATCAATTACTGAAGAAATACACATTAAAATATTTCCTTCTCTGCAAGGGCAGCGATTAAAAAGAATGATAACTTCCCAGGCTGCCAAGCCTGTGGGGAAAGATAAAGTGTCCGCTGCCAGAGGCAGGAGTGCGAAATGGTAACAGCTCTGAGAAGAAAAAAAATCTGTAACTTTGATTTGGTTGTTCCTCTACTAGAAACTTATCCTTTAGAAATGAAACATATAAATACATATGAAAAGAAGATGCCCACTGCAAAG
>PVKN010043701.1:0-10190 GCA_004027915.1 Capromys pilorides
CATGAACATTTCAACTATGGAGAAGAGCCAGAAGACCATGGTGCCAGATCTGGTGAATACAGTGGATGGAACAGACCAGAATGCTTCCATCTGATAGAAATTGCTATAAACATTGTGAGCTGATCCAGGACCTTGAGTTTACCATGACAGGGCCACTGAGAATATCCCAAAGGAGGATTTGCAGAATTGCTTCTGAAGGTGGGCAGTATGATAGGGTAAGTGTGTGATAATGAAGTGTGATTATCCCCCCTCTAACTGAGAGGGCTCTTTTTGAGGTGCAATATGTCTTTTACTGCAATAATTGTTTAAAGAATTTAAACATGCACCATACATTTTTTTTTTTTTTTTTACCCATACTTCAGAAAAGAAAGGGAAGAGTGACTCAGGCCAGATGCAGGCGGACCACGTGTACAGATGGAGGTGAGGTTGGAATGGTCGTGCTGTGAGCCAAGGACTGCCAAGAGCTGGCAGAAGCCTGAGGAAGCAGGGAGGATTCCACTCTAGAGCCTGCGGAGGGACCATGACCCTGCCCACAGCTTGCCTTCACTCCTCAGGCTCCAGGACAGCAAGAAACTAAAGTCCCATTGATTTTCTCAGGGATCGTGCTTTGGACTGACAGATCCAAGAAACTGACACAAGCAGATAAAGGGAAAATTAGGTGATGAGCCTTTCTCCTCTCAGCAGACTTCTAGCTTACTGACCAAATGGTAACATTTAAAAAGTCAAGGCCGGCGAGATGGTTCAGTGGCCTAAAGTGCTTGTTTAGGCAACCACAGGTTCAATCCCTGGCACCACATGCTGCACCAGCCCTACCCTCAGGGCAGGCTGAGCCAGCCATAAAATATATATTCCAGAAATGAGTCTCAGGCTCTGAGACCCTTACAGGGAGTGACTTTAGACTGGAGAGGGAACACAGGCAGGCTGAGTTCCCATGGCTCCTGAACAGGCTTTGTCACATAGGAGGCTCTGGAATCTCTGTTTCCTCTAGACTTGATGAGAAACACTAACCAGACACTAGGCCCCAGTTCCAAAGCCTTATTCCTCCCACTGTGAGAGTCAGTGGTAAGGAGATGGGTCCAGAAAGGTGACATAACATATCCCAAGCCTCATAGGCCACCGTATCTGAGCAGCAGCTTAGTCCTTGAAGATCACCCTTTTGATCTATTTGTACCTTGCCTTCTGTTTCTATACAGTGGGGACCACAGTGGTCCCCAACTGAGGTGGAAGTGAAAGTAATAGCTTAGCTTGCTGCCTCTCACAGGGTGAATACAAAAGTGTTTCTTATGATCATAGTGGTTGTAATTGTAAAAGAAAAATCTTTGTTAAATGGATCAGCCTTGGAATACTACTGAGCAGTAGAAGGAGCACACCACTGGTACCTGTGACTCCTTGAGTGAATCTCCACAGAAGCAGGCTGCCTGAGAAAAGTTCCTCCCTAAAGGTCCCCTAGTAGGTGATTTCATTTATGGTGACATGTTATAAGCTGAACTTATGCTATTGGTTGTTAGAGGTGAGACCCAGGAGGGAAGTGGATGGGGCCATGAGAGGACAACTCAGGAGCCTCTGAGTCTCTGAAACTGTTCTGTGTCTTGACTGCGATGGTGGATATGAACCTGCACATACAATAAACCTGCCATGAGCTCAAAACATACATGTATAGTAGAGTTGGGAGAATGTGAATAAGGTCAGTGGACATACTCATACGATTGTCCTTGTTATGATATTCTACTAGTTTTAGAGGATGTTATCTTTGGAGGAAACTGGGTAAACAATCCACAGGATTTCTCTGAATTATTTTGTACAGTGACACAAGGATCTACAGTTATCTTCAAATGAAGTATTACAGTGAAAAATAAAGCTAGCTTTGAAACTAGAAACATAAACAAAATGAACTGGAGAGACTGTGTTTTCATTTTACAAAGCCGGGAGTTATTTTTCTCTTAGGGATTTTCTTAGAGCCCATTCTCTCCATGGATTCAGTCAAATTGATTTAAAAGATGTGTATATGAGCCCACTGTGGATCAGTGTGTGTGCATGTGTGTGTGTGTGAGAGAGAGAGAGAGAGAGAGAGAGAGAGAGAGAGAGAGAGAGAGAGAGAATTTGGCTAGGGATGCTGAGCAGGCAGACTACAGAAACAAAAGTGGAGAAGAAGCACAAAGGAAGGAAGCCTGCCTTCCTCCCCCATGTGTGGAGCCCCAGGGGAAGGGATGTGGAGAAGCAGTGGGGAACAGGAGGGAATGCTGCCCTATCCTCCAGGGAAGTGGCTTCAAAGGCGCAGCATAGCAGGGAGGGAAGGGCCTCCAGCCACTACAAGAAGAGGGATGGGACGGCTGCTGGCTGCTGCATCCAGGAACCTTCAATCAGGGACTGCCTGGACCTGCTCAGGAATGCAGTGAAGAGGATGAGAGAGACAGGGGTGCTCAAAGGAAGGAAAGAGCCCACAGTACCCTCTGCCAGTCCCAGTTCCAGGCAGGGGAGGGCCATGACCCTCCTCCCTGAGGAGGGCTAGAAGGAGCCCTGGTCAGTGGCTCTTGGGGTGCACATGTGCCTTTCTGCCTCTTCCCAGACTGCCTTCTCTGGACTCAGGCAGAGCACACACCATGCTCTGTGGTGGTGGAGGTCAGCAGAACAGAGGTCAGGAGCACAGCCCAGCTGCAGTTCATCCAGAAAGCTCCCTTGCAGCCAAGGTCTGCAGGAGCTCGAGCAACCTGATCAGTAGATCTCCGAAGCCCTTTGCTTGAAGGCCCAGTGTTATGGTTTCATTGTGCTTTTAGTGGAAGCTGCAGGTTGAAAAACGCAGTGGCTGAGACCCTCTAGCTCCTGCCCATTTTCACATCTGAGGTCTCTGCTAGGAGTTGGGGTGGGAGTGGAAAAACTTTCCTGGGGGCCCAAGGATGGCATATGTCATGCTCTCACTGCAGTGAGCTTAGCCAACTCCAGAAGCTTTCCAGAGCATGGCCATGTGCTTCCTTTTCACAGTCATAGCCACAGCACCCTATGGACTAGAATACCTGGAGAGGGTGTCACTCCAGAGGCTCTCATTGGTGGCAGTAGAGTTGGCACTCTTAACACCCTCTTATGTCCCTCCACCTAAACTGTGCAATCCTCCTGTGACATAGACACCCTTATGTGAGTCAGGACCCACTTTCAGAGGAGTCAAGTGCCGATACTAAAGTGGGTTTCTCAAAATGGTTTGATCCCTGCCACTCAAAAACTGTCTTCCCCATACCTAGCCCAGCTCCCACACAATCCTCATGGACATCCCTTGTGGTGATTGACTCTTCCATTCTTTGCACAGAGATGCCTCATGGGCAGAGAAAGGAAAAGAAAAATAAGCCAGGCCTAGTAACTTCTGGACTTACCTAATAAAAATGGAGAGAAACACAGTGTTCTGTAGGATAGGAACACCACATCTTGGGGTTCTGGTGTGGGGTGAGGGACAGGTGTGGGAAAAATCTTGCTGCAATCAGGGAACTTGGGTTCTGGCCCTGTTTCTGACTCTACCCTGTCTGGATATCTCAGTGTTTTTGGGAATACAAAGGGTGCTCAGAGGGAAGGATGTGGGCTGGAGGCAGGGAGACATGGTGAGGGAGCCTTGAACTCTCTCTCTCACTTTAGCCAGCGTTGTTTCTCTCTGATTGCACTTTGGGGCCCACATAAGGCTGCTTTGCAAAACGGCTCCACACCACAGCTGTTAGACACATGAGTACAGTCAGATACATGTCAGCTTCCATGAGAGAGCTGGAGGGGTGGTAGAGGGATGGCTCCTATGGCAAGAGGAGGCTTCTCGAGAGAGGTGTATATGGGGAAGCTGAGCAAAGTCCACAAAAAGACAGTGCATGCCCAGGGCAGGCTGCTGACAGCCGTGCTCACCACTGAGATAACACCAAAGCTCTGGGAAAATTAAGCTGGACGCAGCCCAAGGAAGGCAGGATTGCAAGTGTCCTGGGATTCTTCCTTGATCATTATAAAATGTGCATTGGTGACAGAGTGTTGCTGAAAACCAGAGAGGACCGACAGAGAGGGCACAGAGCCCAGGTACGTGGGGGCTGCCCCAACCCAGGCCTGCTCCGAAGCAGCTCTGAGAAGAGTTTATCCTATAGGCCATTAAGCCCGATGTTGACGTGAATTTGTATACTGTGGTTTTGCCTTTGTTGTCAACAACTTCAGATGGCTCAAAGCCAAAACAGTTTAAAATAAAAAAAAAAAAAATGTTCCCTCTGAATCTGTGTACAAACATGCTAACTGAGCACTCTGGGATCAGGAACCTATTTTCTTCTTCTCTCTCTGTTCTAAATCTTCAATAGTTCTCACTTATGCTTGCTCTATTTGAAAGCAGCACTTTCTCAGGCTGAGTGTGTCTGTTTGTACATCGATCTAAAGTTCCACACTGCTGGACCCAACCTTTCATGCCACGAGCACCAGTGACACCTTTCCGGCAGTTTGTCATCCGAGGGGCCCGCAGGTGTGAGGGCACTTGCCTGAAACTTGTGTTCCTTCTTTTCAGGCATTCAGTTCTTTCCACATTCTCCACAGCCAACTATTAGGAACGTTGTGTGTGTGTGTGTGTGTGTGTGTGTGTGTGTCTGTGTGTCTGTGTGTGTTTAGTGAATCACATTCTGTTATGTACAGGACTATGTGGCCTTGGGCTTCAGGCAAACTTCTTGTTTCTTTGGAGGCTCTGTTTCCCCACAGTACAGTGAGATTTCGTCAGAACGCTCTGCTTGGCGTTGTGAGGACAGAACCATGCACGTGGAATTTTTAGGAGCATGGGCTGTAGTAAAGACTCATGGCTAAAACAATAGCACTGACCCTGTCCCTGTCCTCACAGCCAAGGGATCTCCCAGCAAGCTCTGTCATTTTTACCCCTGCTATGCAGCCAGGCTGACCTTAGCTTACCTGAGATGGGGCTCAGGCTCTTGATTCCCCATGGCTTCTCTCAGGAAGTCTGTCAGCCACCCAAGGCAATGCCATCTTTACCCTGGCTGTGCACAAGAGGGCACCCAGATAGGACCATAGATTACATAGACCCACGTCCCTCTTCTTCCAGGAAGCTGGCATGGTTAGTCATCTTGTGGCTAAGGAGGAAGCTACCCTGTGGGTCTCTATCTGAGGTCTCAAGGTTTCCTGATTAACAAGATTCCTCAAAACATGCATTTTCATGGCTTGTCCTCTCCAACTCTGAATTTCTTCCATGTCTCTTTAACTCCTCATTGTACTCAAAACCTTGATGTCAAAGTCCAGCAATGATTTTCATTGACTAATCATTTTGAAATCGAACATTGAGACCAGTTGGAGCCTAACCCTCTATTTAACCTCCCCTGACCCTTGTCTTCCATAACAATCAATGAAGTATGTTGGCTTTCCTTTTTGTGAGCCTGATCCATGAGAGGGCTCAGGACATCTTCCTTTTCTAGTCTGTGCATAATGTAATAGTGTAGACAAGAAGAGCCCAAGAAAATAACCATCTTTGTTCTTTTTTTTTTTTAAATTCATTTTATGTATTTGATACAGGGTCTCACTACGCAGCTCAGACTCAAAATAATCCCCCCGTTATCAGCCTCCACAGCCCTGGGATTACAGGCATGCACCACCACACATGGACTTGGTTGCTAGCTCAGTGCCCCCTGGTGGTGGGACCAGAGTGGCATGCAGGACCTGGGATTGAACCCTGGTCCCTGAGCTTACCAAAGCAGGCACTTAGTCCACTAAGCTAGCTCACTGACCCTTATGGTCTTTGTCTTTATGCTTCATTTGGCCACAAACTTCCTGTGAGAAGATAGAAGATACCAGCCTATAATCATCCATCTCCCCTATAAACTGCGCCTACATCAGCCTCCCTGTAGCATGCAATAGCTCTTCGTCTTCTGCTCGGATAGCTTATTGTAGTAAAGTTCTTTCTCTGCAACAGCCTCACTCGTCTATTTACTGACTTCCTCCATGCAGTGGGCAGCCCGAGCCTTTTGCACAACAGATTCTGTATTCTTTAAGCTATTTACATTTTCCAAAATCCCCCTTCATTGAGCCCTGGTTGAGCTGGAGCCATTTTTAGCAATAGCAAGTGTGAGTGACTATTGCAGTAAGAGGAAGAGTGGGAAAGGAGGGAGCCCGGGGGATGCCTGTGCTGCATGTGCTCCCTTGCAATCCTCTCTTTCTTATATAAAAAATAGCACAAATCACACCATAACAACCATGACAGAAATGTTGCTTTAATCACCTCTAATCCTGTCACTCAAGCAAATCAACTGTTTCTAATCTTTCCTTCCCTAATCCTTCCAGACTCTTCATATAAGCAGACATTTTTCTAAACAGCTGTAATCATAACCCAATTTTGCATTCTGTTTCCCTCTTATTTCTTAACCCTTGCTCCACAATGCTGTACCATGTTTCTCAATCTTTTTCAATGGGTCGCTTTGCTCTAGTAAGCGGGGTTTCTGGAATTTACTTACCCCCCCCCCCCAAACACACACACACTGTGCATGATGATAGCATCATTACTTGGAAAGGACAAAATTATCCAGGAAACAAAAATTTAGATGATTTCTATAATTTCTCAATGTCACAGAATCAGAAATATCTGGCCTTAAAATACTTCCTTGGAACAGAGACATTATTGTTTCCAAGCCTGGAGCTCTTATTCATTTCAGTAAATGCCTTCATTTCCTAAGGAGGCTTGCAGACCCCTTGTACATGCCATTTTATCTTAAGAGTGTAGAGATCGTGCTTTTTAATGACTGCTTTTAATGAGAATTATTTTTCACCTTTTGCTTTATCACCATCTTTCTCACTTATTTCTTCCCTGTACCAGATACTCTACAGGTTTCTGCATCAGTGCTTTATGTAATCTGATGAGTTATCCCTCGATTACAGATGACGAAACTGAGGCTCGGGGGCTGAAGTGTCCTATTTGAAGTCTGATAAGCTTTCAAGTCTCAGAAGCTGCCTGCTTTGCTAGATCCCATGCTTCAGAGTGAGCCCTGAGGAAGGAGGGAGTCTTTACACCACCTCGAGTGAAGGCTTTCTCTCCAGGGAAGGGTTCAGCCTTAAGCTCCTAAAGTGGGCTACAAAGGAAGGCACAAAGAGCTTTCCCCCAGTGTCTCTGTCTTTATGGGGAAAAACTGGCCTCCCTCTACCCCATAGGGGTCTTGCTAGGTCAGAGCCTGCCTGGCTGAAGTAAGAACCAAGAGATTATATGTTTGGCAGAAATCAGAGCCCAGAGATAGGAAGGGCCTTTCCTAAGGTCACAGGGCAAGTCACTAGCATAACTGGGATAGAATCTGCGTCTCTTGGGTTGCAAACCAGGTCTCTGCCCCGCTTCTGGGAAGTCATCTCCATAGATGGCATCTGAAACTGAAAGAAAAGCTTTAGAGGTGGTAGGTTGCTCTGGGAAAAGGTTGGCACTTTTAGACAGAGGGTGACAGAGGTGACAGAGGAGGTGATGGGAGCCCAGTCTGGTTGATAAGAGATGGGGCAGGAGAGTCGCACAGGCTTGGACAGGGGAGAAGCACAAGCCTGACCGCCCAGCCTTCCTTCCCTTGCTGTGCTGCCTCATCAGACCTGTCGACGGGGCTCTGCCAAGGGCTTTCCTGGAAGCTGAGGGCCTTTGCTTGCTGAGTCTCCCGTGCTGCCACAACCGCTGAGAAGAATCTTCACAAGGGCCATAACCTTCTCTGGATGGAATCAACATGGCTGCTGGCACTGAGACGGTGTCTGTCCTGGCTCTCCAGCAGGAGTTCAGTGAACCTCACCATTAGATAACAGAAAGTGAGCAAACAGGAGAGCTGAGGAGCTCTCCTCATGGGACTTTCACTTTGGAGGGGAATAGAAAACAAAATAAACGCTATGACGGAGACAATCAGTGGGATGCAAGTAGGGGATAACTGGAGGTGCTGGGCCTGGAAGTCCTTTCAGGGACAGAGGTTAAAGATGCTCTCCCTGGGAAAGCAGTGGGATGCCAGAGATTTTCTGGACACAGATGTGGAGCCAGAGTGTCCAGGTAGGGGAAGCAGCAAGGGCAAAGATCCTGAGGTAAGAAATAGCTCCCTGAGTTCCAAGAAGAGAAAGCCAATGAGATCTGGAGTCATCTCTGCTGCTATTTAAGGAGGGTGCTCCTGCATCCCGGCCTGCATCCCTGGCCCCAGGGATCTATTTGGGTGATCTTCCTCTTTTGCCTCTGTGGCACTCATCATGGTTTTCCCCACAGGTGCCCGGCTCTTTGTGCATGTCCCTGTGGCTGGGGCACAGGTGATGTGCAGGCAGCAGGTCTTCTGATGCCACACTCCTTGCAGGCTCCAACCAGATGGCTTGTTTAGATCTCTGATAGCTGCATCGTTATTAGAAGCAGTTACGAGATCAAAATAGCCTTTCTTGGACCTCGCAAAGTGATAAATCACGGCAGGTTTACATTTTGGTTACTAAGCAGAGTGCTAAGGTTTGCAAAACTCTGTCTGTGGCTATTTAATTGGAGAAAGCTGCTCTCATTAGGAACTCTTACTGAACACACCATTAGCTCCTGGAGAGACAGCCTGAATCGCACCAGGCCTACTCATTTGCTGGCCGCTGACAGACAATAACTGACTGGCAGATCTCATGTGTGAGGAGACAGTGTACTCTTTCATCCTACCCATATGCCAGGCTGGGGCAGGTGTGGTCCGTACTGGAGATGCTGCTGGAGCCTGGCCCAGTTAGATCAGTGCCACCTGGAATCCACATTGCTTGAGGAGATGCCTTCCCCATCTGGGTCCCCTGTGGGATGTGAGGCTTTGGTGAAACCCTAGCAGCACAGTACAGAGGTCCATGTCTGCCAGTTTCCTGAGGCCAGGCACATGCTCTGACCTTTGAATTTAATTAAGCTTTTGAGATCATTTGTAGACTCATCTGCTGTTGTAAGAATGCAGAGATTCTATACGTGCTTTACCCTATTTCTTCCAATGCTAACAGCTTGCAAATGACTGGTTGTACAGTATCATAGCTAGAACATAAACTTTGATACCATCAAAATGGGGAAATTAAGAGCCAGTGAGATAGCTCAGCAGTCTAAGTGCCTGTTTAGGTAAACACAAGGACCAGGGCTCAATCCCTGGCACCACATGCCATGCTAGTTCTGTCCCCGGGCACACTGAACTGGCCACGGAGACTGGGCATTGGTGGCACACACCTGTAATCCCAGTGCTGGGAGGCTGAAAACAGGAGGATTGCTATGAGTTTGAGCTGCATAGTGAGACCCTGTATCAAATACATAAATTTTTTAAAAAATAAAAATTTAAAAATTTCGATGAAGTCCAAATTTATCAACTTTTTCTTTTCTAAATTCTGCTTTTCTCATCAAGACAAAGGACTCTCTTCTGAAGCTTTTAGCCTTATGTTTTTTTCCTAATGTATACATTTTCAGTAAGTTTGTGATTGATTCTGAGTTAACTTTTATATAAAGTATACTACTTAGGTTGAGGTACACATTTCTCTTCTTATAGATGTCCAATTTTGCTTAACATCACTTCTTAAAAATGTCTGTCTTCCAAACTTTATTGAGTTGTATTTGCAGTCTTGTCAAAAATCAGCCGGATGTGTGTGTGTGTGTGTGTGTGTGTGTGTGTGTGTGTGCTTCTGGGTCCTCACTTCTCTTCCGCTGACCCTCTCTGCTGCTCCCACACAGTCCTCGCTCCTGTGGCTACACATCTACTCCTGAAACCCAGAAGAGCAATCATTCCTATTTGTCATTTCACAAAATTGTTTCAGAGATTCTAGTTCTTTGCTTTCCATCTGAATTTTAGGAGTGTCCAGTAAGGACTCTTTGACAACTTGGGGGGCTTTTATTTACCAACATAAGTGAGCTAGTATGTATGACTTTTCCAGGACAATAATCACATTCTTCTGCTGTAGTTTTAAGTTGTTCATAATATGCTTTTGTGCAGACATAGTCTCACTTATCTAATTACTTTGCAGTTTTGAATACTAATACTTAGGAGTTTTCTCCCCTTTGGGACATGATTGCAAGTTAAGCCCATGAATGCTAGGCAACTGCTCCATCACTGAGCTACAGCCCCTCTGCTTTTTATTTTAAGACAGGGTCTCTCTAAGTTGACCAGGCTGATCTCAAACTTGAGATTTCCCTGCCTCAACCTACTAAGGAACTAGGATTACAGACATGCTCATTTCTCTTTTTAAATTTTTTTTGTTCAATTGCTATTTTC
>PVKN010043702.1:0-10148 GCA_004027915.1 Capromys pilorides
CTGTAATCTCAGCACTTGGGAGGCTAAGGCAGGAGGATCAGTGGGAGTTCGAGACCAGCCTGGGCTACAAAAGTGAGCTCAAGGCCAGTCTGAACTGCATAGCAAGAACCTGTCTCAAAAAGACAAAAAAAAAAGGGGGGGGGGGCGGAAGGAATGAAAAATAAAAAAAAGTAGGGTGGGTCTACAGGGTCTCACTATACAGATCAGACTGGTAGTGATTCTCTTGTTTTTAGCTTCCCAAGTGCTGGGATTATAGATGAGCGCCACCATGCCCAGTCTCAGTCACTGTCTCAGCATGCCCCAAGGGTGGCAGTCAGCACAGCAGGCCAGGGGTCAAACCTCCTGACCCCTGTGTCTACCTAAGCAGGTGCTGCAATTCACTGAGCTATCTGGCCAGCCTTTGAGCTATCTGGCTGGCCCTACAGCCCTTTAAAAAAAAAAAAAGTTTTTGTGACAGGATCTTGCTGAATTACTGAGTTGCCTAGATTAAGCTTAATCTTGCAATCCTTCTTTAGCCTTCCAGAGTGCTGGGATTACAGGTGTGCTCCACCATACCCTGGTTGGGCCACATTTTCATGTCTTTTGGGAACCCCACAAGTCCCCTCTTCCTCATATCCAAATATCTTGGCACCTGCCTGTCTAACTAGCCCATGTGGCCCCTCTTTGTCCTTTCTCTTGTACTGTTTCTGTGCAAGACTTGTGACCCAGGAGCCTGCTCCTCCTGTGTGCCCAGCACATCAGCCTCAGAGAAGTTTCTCCAGCTCTGGACTTTGTGCCTCGCTATACACACAGGTGTACACATACATGCACATGCGTCCCAGAACCCTTGCTGCCATGTCTCTAGGCACTCATGGAGCCAGGCAAATCATACTACCCACTAGAGTGGCACATGTCTTTTCTTCCTGCTTCTGCCTTGCCCCTGGGATAAAACTGATGTGTGTTACCTGTAGCTCTGAAGAAGTCTTGAGCTTTCCAAACATATCACAATAAATTAGCATATTCCTTTTTTCTATTTATTTGTTTATTTATTTTTGAGATAGGGTCTCACCATGTAGTGTAGGCTGGCCTTGACCTTGCTTTTGTATCCCAGGCTGGCCTCAGACTTAGGGTGACTCTCCTGCCTCAACCTCCCAAGTGCTGGGATTACAGGTGTGTGCCACCCCTTGCAACTGGATTGACATATTTCTTTTTTTTTTTTTTTTTTTATTTTATTTATTTATTTATTTGTTTGCTTGTTGTGTTTGTTTGTTTCTTTTATTTATTCATTTTGTGGCTGGCTCAGCCTGCCCTGGTGGTGGCGCTGGCGCAGCATGTGGTGCCGGGGATGGAACTGCAGTCCCCGCAGTTGCCTGAGCCCTCCTAAGCAGGCGCTTTAGACCACCGAACCATCTCGCCGGCCCTGGATTGACATATTTCTTAAACTAGTTTGTAGACCTCCTAAAGGAGTAATCTATGCAAAGAGGATATCACAAATGCAAAGATGTGCCAGCCAGGTGTGGCAGCACACACCTGTAATCCTAGCACTCGGGAGGGTGAAGCAGAAGGATTGGCAGAAGTTTGAAGCTAGCCTGGACTATGTAGTGAATTCAAGGCCAGCCTGAACTGTGTAGCAAGATCCCATCTCAAAACAAAGCAAAAACAAAAAACGCAAAGCCCTTTTGGCATGACTGAACTGGGTTTACTTACAGAGAAGAGCTGGTAGCAACTGGACCACACCTCTGAGGCTTTTTAAGTCAGACTTGTGGCACTCACTTTTCTAACCACTGGAAGCTACTGGGGATGTTTGAGGGAGATTGCTCTGAGGGATGGGTGTGTGCCTAATTTTTTAGAGTTACTAATGGTTGCTCATGGATTTCAGCCCACGGGTAGCAGTCATCACCTAGATGGCTGCCCACCTGAACTTCTGCTTCTGTGCCAATGAAGATCCTATGAGCCCGGGCATGGTGTGGTGTGTCTATAGCTCCAACACTTGGAAAGCCAAAGTAGGAGGACCTCTTAGGTTCAGGAGTTTCTGTCCAGCCTGGGCACAGTGAGAACCTGTTTCAAAAATAATAATAATAATTTTTTAATAAGTACCATGAGACCACTTGAGGGTAATTTTAGGGCTTTGGTTTGTGTTTCTTGCCACTTTGGTAATTCTATAGCTTAAAGTACTCCTTGGAATGCATTGGAAATATGTCCAGTTTAGATCACAGAGGTCCATGTCTTCTTAGCATCTAAAAAGAATTTATAAGATTTTTTTTTTCAATGCTGGAGATTGAACCCATGTCCTCATGCACATTAGGCAAAGGATCTACCAGAGTCACATTCTTAGCCCAAGAAATTTTGTTTTGTTTTTGCGGTATGGGAATGCTATACCACTAAACTACATTTCCAACCCTTTTAATTTTTTTTTTTTATTTTTGTTTATTTATTTGCTTGTTTTGTTTGTTTGTTTATTTATTTATTTATTTTGTGGCTGGCTCAGCCTGCCCTGGTGCCAGGGATCGAACTGCAGTCCCTGCAGTTGCCTGAGCTTTCCTAAGCAGGCACTTTAGACCACTGAACCATCTCGCGGGACCTTAATTTTTTATTTTGAGACATCTTTCTAAATTGCCTTGGCTGATCTCAAACTTGCTATCCTCCCCCTTTACCCTTCTAGGCACCAGAAGCTGGGTTTCTAGGCATGTGCCACCACACTTGGCAAAAATTTATGTAAGACATTTGAGGGAATACTGGGCATGGTGGCACACACCTATAATTCCAACACTTGGGAGGCTGAGGCAGGATGATTACCATGAGTTTGAGACCAGCGTGAGCTGCATAGTGAAATCCTGTCTCAAGAAAAACACAAACAGGAACTGGGTAGATAGCTTGGTGGTCTAAATACCTGCCTGACAAGCACAAGGAGCTGGGTTTGATCTCCAGTACAACATGCCATGCTGACCCTGGTGGCACACACCCTATAATCCCAGTGCTGGGGAGGCTGAGACAGGAAGATCACTACAGTCCGAGCTGTGTAGCAACATCCTATACTGAATAAAAAAAAAAAAAAAAGATTAAAAGATAAAGACAAACACAAAGAAAATGTGAGAAGAAAAGAAAGTAGACTATTAGTAGGAAGGGAAATAGGCCTCCAGCTCAGAAAGGAGGAAGGATGTACTAGAATGGTTTGCAGATGATTGTTATAGGTCAGGGAAGCACCCCTCTGCCCATTAGCAGCATCTGTTACTCCTTGCACAGAAGTCTGAGAAATGGAACTGCAAAGTCAAAGCACAGGAGTCTGTCACTTACTTACTTGGGTTTTATTTGCCTTCTGTTTTCCTGATATTTGCTGTTCCATGGTTTTGTGAAGGGCTGAGCAAAGTCAGGAATGGGCTGTGGGCCACTGGATCAAGCTGTCTCTTATGCTTGAGGGGCTGTGCTCTCCTTCTGAGCTGCCACTATGGTCACCTCTGCCTTCAGCCCAGCCCCTGTGGAGACGCTGAGCCCAAAGCTCAGCCAGCCATCCTCGCACAACCTCATTGACCTTGATGCCACCTTCAACATGGAAACCCCTCCAGCCCAGCCCTCTAGCTCCTGGCATGGCTGCTCCAAGAAGCTCTACCTGGAAAAGACACAGTAAGTGAAATTCCCTGACAGTGCCTGCCACCTGGAGTGGGATAGCTGAGACATCTCTGTGGGTCCTGCCTTGGGGGCTCTCAGTGGTTGATGCAGCAGTAAAGAGTGTCTGGGCGAGGCCATTTCTTCCTGATGACTCACGTCTGTGCAAAGCCTTTCTCTCTTAGTCTTCATCATCACTTGTCAAGGTAACACATTGGGTTGTGCGTTAGAGAGAATGCAGGAGTCCAGCAGGCACAGCTCCGGGCTGACAGTTTTGGCTCAAGTGCTTCCAATAGCTTGAATGTCTGCCTACCATTCTTTAGCCAGGGACTCTAAAGTTCCTCTGTCATTGTACACCTCTGAGGCTAATGCTTGAGGCAGGGCCATTTTATGCTGTACAGCCCAGGGCTCTACCATTCAGGGGAGTAGCCCAGAAGATCTCTGGAGCTGTAAGGGGCAGGTAGAACCTGTATTAGGAGAAAGAAAGCAATCTCCTTGGCTAGGTACACCAAGTGTGATTCATCATGGAGACACATGTAGGGATGTGTTATGCAGGTAAGGGAAATCTAGAGCCCATCAGCTTTCTTCTTAAGATTCGGCATGAGAGAAGGAAATGGAGATATTGGGCAATGGCGGTGTAAGAGGCAAGCCACCACTTGACAACCTCAGGTGTGAACATTCATGCCATATCACTCGGGCCCGGGAACAGCAAGAACCAAACCCAGGGCCTATGAGTGTCAGATAGAACACCCCCTTAGTGCCTGCTATGTACCCTGGCTTCCACACATTGCCTCCTTTTCACCTGTTGAGGCTAAAGGTGGATAACAGGGTCTTCAGGCTGCCAAGCATTTTAGAGATACATCTGCCATCTTCAGGACCTGTAGGGAAAGTAAAGAAGCATAGAACATTCCTAACCCACTCAACGTCCCTACAGCTAGACTCACAGCAAGTGGAGAGTCTTTCCAGGGCTGTCCTATGGCCTCATCACAGGTTAAGGATACAGATGAGGAGGCTCTTTACCTCTTATGGCTTGAAAAGAAATGGAGAGTTGTAGATCAACATCTTCCCACTCCCCTGGAGAAATATCAGGAAAAGATACCTAGCTTGCTAGGATGCCCAGGAACTAGATGGAAACAGTGCCCACATCTGGGGCTAAAAGTAGGAAGCCAAGCCTGGGTCCATCTCTATTCTGCCCTGGACCCTCCCTGCACACATTCTGTAGGGTGGTGGACTGACCTTGTGTCCTGAGAGTACTCTGGACTACCTTACTAAGTGGCTCACTTACTGAGGGCCTTGTGCAGGTTGTGCCCCATCCGTGTAGGCAGGACTAGGCCTGGGCTCATTGAATACCTTCCTACTGTGTTAGGGTATGACTAGATTCCTGTGGGTGATGAATTATTCAAGTTCTCCAGCCCCATGTAGAGCCTGGAACATGATGAAGTACCCAAGGACTTGGGGAGCATTGCAATGAAGCCACAGGTTTGCGATATGGTCCAGCTTACCCTGACTCAGCCACGGTTCTGACCAGCTGTTCACAGCCCTATACTTAGGATGGATGCCACTGAAACATTTTCCAAAGGTGTCCCAGAACACAGCTATGACAGTAGGCCCTCATGTTTTGCTTACCAATCCTTGCCTTTGTTTCACTCTTACAGCTCTGTTCAAGACATCCTCAGGAAGAAGCCCAAAATTCCTAAACAGGTAAAGGCTTCCCAGAAAGAAGTACAAGTAGTCACCATCCAACCCTACGAGGGCAGAATTTTATCAGTGCCCTCTCCCCTGGCCCAGGACTGAAACACTTGGAGCCACCCCCACAACTCTATTACCTTTCCTGCTTCCTGGTGAGGTACCAGAGATGCTGATCTTGTTCTACCACCACTGCCCTCCCTACTTAGCTTCCAGTTGGGTTTTCAAGTCCAGCTCTGGGGTTTCCCCACAGGAGTCAAAGCACTCTCTGGGTGGCCAGCACTGTATAGAAGAGCCAGATGAGGAACTAGCTGGTGCCTTTCCTGTCTTCATCCGGAAGGCTATCTTGGGTCAGAAACTGCCCAAGAGGGCCGTAGCAGAGTCCTGTCGCAGCACAGATGTGGTAAGTTCCCACAAGTGACAGGTTCCAGCCATCTCAAAGTGGGCAGTTCCCTAGCCCATCAGTCTGCTCAACTCATCTCTTCTGTACTAGGTAAGAACAGGCTTTGATGGCCTTGGAGGACGGACAAGATTCATCCAGCCTGTATCCTTTTTTTGTTATAATGGGTCAGCTGAGCTGTGGAGCCTACACCACAACCCCAAAGCCCCCAGACTACTAATACCTGCAGCCATAGACACATAGAGCTGGGCTTTGTTTAGTGTAGCCGTGCTTTGCACCCCCCTCAGCTCTCACTCCAGGCCTATTCCTTAACCTTCCCTCCAGACTGACACAACTGTGATCCACCCACTACCAATTAAGCCCAAGGCCAAGACTAAGCAGAGAGCGAGGTTAAAAACTGTGCACCCTCCCTCTCAGACCAAGCTGGATACCTTCCTGTGGTAATGAGAACAGTCTGAGCAGTGGCCAGATAGCGTGCCTCCAGTGAGTAGACCAAGAACTGGCCAGGCCAGGAATCTTTTTTTTTTTTTTTTTCTTGGTCTTTTTTTGAGACAGGGTCTTGCTATGCAGTTCAGGCTGGCCTTGAGCTTACTTTATAGCCTAGGTTGGTCTAGAACTTGCAGTGATCCTCCTGCCTAAGCATCCTGATTCCTAGGATGACAGGTGCATGCAGTCTGGCTCAGGCCAGGGATCTTGTATGGGATGACCTCTTTCAGGAACAGCCTGAAAAGCAAGGCTGACTAGCAGACAAAGCTGCATATGACACCAAGAGACTGTACTTCCTGTGTTCACCCTGCCTTACTCCCAACACTCGGTTCACTTTCAGGAGTCTGTACAGTTCCAGCCGGCCCCTTGTTGCAAGCTCCTGTGTATAGCAATGATCAGATGGCTGAGTTCCGTCTAGTAGTAGAGATCAGGATCCCTTGTTGATTGTACAGACAGAAGTACTTGAGGTTTCTCAGCCAACCTAGCCAGAGTTTACTCCTAGGCATGGCCAAACAAAGTGGAGGATGGAGGTGATAGTGGGGTAAGGATGGGAGAAAATTTGCATGTAAAATAATAAAAGATAGTCTTTTCTTTCTGGCTCTGGGAATATAAATTTGCACTGAGATCTTGGAAGGCTGCTTAGGATGACTTTTTCTTCTTTTTTTCAATGTATTTGGTACAGGGTCTCACTGCACAGCTCAGACTTGTTGTGATCCTCCTGTTTTCGGCTTCCCTAGTGCTGGAATTATAGGCGTGTGCCACCACATCCAAACTCGGTGGCCGGTGTGGCATGTGGTACCAGGGATCCAGCGCAGTTCCTGCACTTGCTTAAGTAGGCACTTAGTCCGCAGAGCTATCTTGCTAGCTTGGGAGGACTTTCTAAAGCAAGAGCATTACCTAGACTCAGACCCAGCAGTTTCATCCCTGAATATGGGAACTTTCACAGGCCATCAAAGACGTTAGCAAGAAAGAGGCCAGTGGCTGGGCATGGCTGAAGCAGGAGGATCACTGTGCGTTCAAAGCTAGCCTGACCTGTAGAGTGAAACTACTTTATCTAAAAAAAAAAAAAAAGAATGAGATCTCTTCAATTTTTTCCAGTCTCTAACCAAGGCATATCCCATAAACCATGAGGTAAGTGGATAGGTAACCAAAATCTGCCCATATAGGAGAAGCAAGCATAACAAATTACCAATAGCTAAGTTGTGAGGCTTCAGGTCCAGCCTTCAGGGTCACTTTTTCTCAGGGTACTTCCCTGCTTCTCCCTTGCCTGGCTGGGACCCTCTAAACCTCCATCCCGCTATTGAATAGTTTATCCAGTGCCCCATGGGCTAACATGGATGAGAGGAACAGGGAGTAAACGATTTAGGCTGAAAGTGCCCAGCTACTTTCCAGCAAATCTGGGAAGGAGGAGATGCTCTTAGGTATGGGTGTTGGGTGCTCTGGGGCTGATATGAGCTGAAGTGCAATTGAGAGTAAGTACAGCATCAGGTTAAAGAGTAGAGATTGGCCCTCTTCACCTACTAGGTATTCTTGTATAAATTTCCTAGTGTGCTTGGCTTTATATAATGGGGATAGAAGTACCAACTTCACTGGAGATATAATGAATCAAGACATTGGTTAAGAATTTAGGACAGCTGAATAAAATCAAATACAAAGGACTACTGGATGATTCTACTTACATGAAGTATCTAGAATGGGCAAGTTCATAGAGAGAAATAAAATAGAGGATACTAAGGACTAGCAAGGAAGGGAAATTAGGGACTTACCGCTTAGTGGTAGGAGTTTTGCTTTGGGTTAATGAAAAGGTTTTATGAATATGGCTGATGATTACCTCCCCACCCAAGGAAAAAACCAAAAAACTTGAGACCTAAATAAAAGGAAATATTGCCAATCAGCCTAAGGTTCTTTGGCTAGACTTAGATGAAAATCGTGAATTGACAAAGCACAGCTCTGCTAGCAATCCTGAGGTCACCAGGTGACATCAGTTAGTGATGGATGCTATCAGTTGACACAAGCAATTGCTGATGACTGCTGCTGATAGCAGATCAGTTCTTGTGGCTGTTTGGTCTTTGTTCTCTAGTGCTCTTGAGCTCTTTGGTGTTAAAGGCTCTAGTATCTTTCATTGGAAACTAACTGCTTAGTACTGAGAAATGAAGAGCAGGTTTAGGGGCTGGCCAAATAGCTCAATGGATTCAAGTGCCTGCAAGGCAGGGGCCAGGTTCGATCCCTGGGGGTATGCTGAAAGGCAGTTGAGACTGGGCATGGTGGCACACACTTGTAATCCCAGCTCTTGGGAGGCTGTAAACAGGCAGGTCACTCACTATGAGCCCATCCAATAGTGAGACCTTGAACATCCTGTAGACCCTTCCCTAAAATACAAGAAAAAAAAAAAAAACAAGATTAGAGCTGGCGGGATAACTCAGTGGACTAAGTGCCTGCTTAGGCAAGTGCAGGGACTGTGGCACCACACGCCATGCCAGCCACTGAGTCAGTGTGATGGCACACACCTGTAGTCCCAGTGCTAGGGAGGCTGAAAATAGGATCACTCCAAGTCCAACCTGCATAGTGAGACCAAATACATTAAAAAATTAAAAAATTTAAGAAAGGAGCAGGTTTACTGGGACTGCAAAGTAATTTTTTTTTTTTTTTTTTTTTTTAACATGGTGTATATGTTGCAGCACACTGGGGATAATACACAGAAGCAAGCACTCTTAGGCTAAAACCAAAAAGTATGTGAGAAGTGCTGTTTATGTCCCACCTGCCAGCCTGTTTCAGTGAGGGTGAGGGATGAAACCAGAGAATCTTCTGGAAGGCTTGCTGTGAATGTTGGATAGCAAATAAGGGGTCTAGATCCCTCCCTTCCTGATCCTAGCCATTCCAGGATGCTTTTTTTTTTCTCCCTCAAAACTCTGATAATAGAGCCAAGCAATGTGGCACACACCCGAAATGCCAGCACTTGGAGGCTGAGGCGGGAGGTTCATCACACATGATCCTGGGCCACACAGTGAGTTCAAGGCCAGCCTCAACTATATGAGACCTTGTCTTGGTAAAACCAAAACAAACAACACTGCTTACAGTATAATCTTAAGTGATGGAAATAGATGAGTACCACACTGCCTTCCTGGCTGCACTCCTGTTGGAGTAGAGAATGGTGATTTAATAGCCAGGGAGGATACTAAAGCAAACTGGCCCAGTTCTTTGGGGGGGACAAGGGGAATGAAGGGAAGTGAGGGGAAGGGTAGACAGCTGCTGGCCAAGGCATATCCCCACTCTTTTTGACACAGGCTAAATAAGATTGAGGTGCTTCTTGCCTGCCTCAGACATTTTATGTTTTTAGATTTGAAGAATTAATTTAATTATCCTTTAATTTTAAGACAGAGTTTCATTAAGTTTTGGGGTTGGTCTTAAACTTGTGATACGCCTGCCTCAACCTCCTAGCTGGTAACATAGGCAGATAGGACATGGCTTAGATTGGCTGGGAGCTGTGATCAGATCCCAGGACACACGTGGCAGATAAGTCTCAAGACCTCAAACACTGTACACAAGAGCCTGCGATATGTGGAATGCATAAAAGGCAATGACACCATTGGAGGTGTACCATCCTACCTTTACTTGTAATAGTCTCCCTTCTGCCTCCAGGTTATACTTCTATATTTTTATTTTCTTTTGATTTTTAAAGTTTTTTTAAAAAGATTTTCCTTTTACTCAGCCCAAGCTTACTGTACAGAGCCTGTTTCTTCCTTTCCCTTCCAATTTTTTAAATAAATGTGAAATTTTGCCATCATTTTTGTCTCAGTTCTTCCTTTAAAATAAATGAAGCTGGAAACCATCCCTAGAAGGACTCCACCCTGTTTCAGTAAGGGTGAGGAATGAAAACAGGAATCTTCTAGAAGATTTGCTATGAATGTTAGGCGGCAGCAAATAAGGGGTCCAGATCCCGCCCTTCCTGATCATAGCCATTCCAGGATGCTTTTTTTTTTTTTTTTTTTTTTTT
>PVKN010043703.1:0-10198 GCA_004027915.1 Capromys pilorides
ATATTCATGCTTGCTTTCAAAACAGTCTTAATTTTTCCTTGTCTTTTTTGTTTTATTTTAAAGAGAGTGTAATGACTGACATGACCTTACAAACAGTACACATTTTGAAGACCAAGATGAGGCGTATTCAACCCTGGGTTTTGCATTGCACATTGCTGTCCTCGCTGTAGCTGCTCAGATCACAGATAGGAGCATCCAGCGTTAGTTAAGGTGAAAACTCTAAACATGAAGTATTATTTTCAAAAAACTGAAAGAAACTGAATTTAAGAATTAAACAATGAAGATGAGAGTAAAGAAAAAAGATAGGAAAAAAGGAAGGAGGGAAAAACGTGTTAAGTGTATGCACAGGATGGCTGAGGGGATTGTACCCATAATTTCCCTAAATTTCCTATAGAATTCAGCTGTGAACATGAGCTTTTCTTTTTGGTAGGTTGGCTTATTACACTTTTAATTTTGTTTCCCATTATTTCTGTTTTCATACTATTTTGTATGATCTTTTAAAAATATTAAATAATAAATAGAATAAAATAAAATCTTGAAAAGTGAATTGGCTGACTCAAATCTTCTATTAGAGTCAACACGTATGTAGATACATATACACACATGAATTATTCTGTGCTTTCTCTGTAAATCCTTGTGCTAAGCAGCAGAAGAGAAGAGCCGATGCAGCGTCCTTCACGAGGCCGTGAGACTCAAGTCCCGGAGACTCCTCGGTGCCTGAATAGACTCGGAGGGGAGCGCTGGGGAAAGGCCAGGTGCACCGCGTCACCCTGCAGGTGCGTGGTGAGATTCCTCCCTGTCGCTGTTTCAAGAGAGATTTGTGGAAAGGAAAAGGGACACAGGAAAACACAGCAGAACGCAGGAGAGGGAGAGGAAAACCGCTCCTGGAGGGGCCCTGCGCGGGCCGCCCAGCTCCCCGGCATCGGCCACTGCCCGACACACTCGCGACTGGCCCAGAGCATCCTGGCTGAGGACATCGCTGACCCCCGCGTTGGAGCAGGAGTAACGGAGCCTAAGCCTTAAGTCTAAGCACAGCGCCAGGACGGAGAGCGCTCCGAACCCCTCCTGCCAGCGACGGAAGTGCTTCCCTCGACCCTGAAAATTCTTCAGCGACCCACCAAATGGCCAAAGATCTCTCTACGGCGGATGTCACAATTCACCCATGTTAAAGTATATTAAGCGTAGGACCTGCAGGTCTTACATCACAAGGCTGTATACGCAAGGTTCAAACACACAACAACATCTCCTCTCGGTTCACTGTTGCCTGGGCCGCCGCTGTCAGGGCTCCGAGGACGCGAGCACATCGCTGCAAATTTAAGGGCGGAAGCTCGCTTCTCGGGCTCCTTCCTCACGCTGAGACCCTCCCGCCTCCCTTCCTCTGCCTCAAGGATTTGCTCAAAAGTGAAAGCTTACGCTTATTTTTTCAGCTGCGTCGCTGTCTTCACTTAGGACTCTTCCAGACTGCCTGGTCTTTGGAGGTGACGCGTGGGGTGCAGGTGCAGAGAGCGCGGTAGAGTCCGTGGCTGCAGAACAGAAGAGACCTCGCTGCCAGTGGAGTCGGTCCAGGGAGGTGAACTCCCGCGGACGCACAGGACGCGGTGACGTCACAGCAGCCCGGTGCTGGAACCCGCCCGCTCTGCAGTTGACACCTGGCGTCTTAGAACAGGCCTTCTTTCTCGGTAACCCTGGCTGCATCCTACCGTTCTCTTATTTTCTTTCTTTTATTGCATTCTCTTACTTTCTTTTGTTAGAATTTGATCAGAAAATTGGAGGGTGGGGGAAATATTGAGACGAGAAAAGGACCAAAGAAAGCACCTGATGAGCTGGCCTTGCCCAAACTGTTCTTGCTAACTTTCTTTCTTTCTTTCTTTCTTTCTTTCTTTCTTTCTTTCTTTCTTTCTTTCTTTCTTTCTTTTGTTTTTAGGTTAGGGTCTACAGGGTCGCACTACTAGATCGGACTCGTAACGCTCTAACTGCTTACAACCTCCCACGAGCTGGGATGACAGACATGCGCCACCACGGCCCTGTCTCATTTGCGTTCTCAGTGGTGGGGGGGGCAGATCCCAGGATGGAACTCGCGCCCCTGCGCCTGCCTGCAGGTGCTTTAACGGCTGAGCTATTTGGCGGGCCCTGTCCTTGCTGCTTTCACACAGATTTCACTCCTGTTAGCTAACCGAGTTGTAAAGGAGAGCCTTTAGGGTCAACACATAGCATTTCACCTTAAGCAGTTGACAACTCCTTCAGTTTTCTGAACTGCAAAATGAAATTAAAATAGTGAATAAACTGTGCAGCTAAGATTGTACATTCATCATTCACATCTCCCCCCACGAATCATCTCCCCACCAACCCTCCTAAAATGACACCAGACTTCACAAGTGGAAGTAACCTGAACTGGGGAGACAGGACAGCAGGGATACAATGCAAAAGCAGGAACAAGACACAGGTAGCACCAGCAAGATAGCTCAGTCATTAAGCGCCTGATTAGGCAAGTGCAGGGACCAGAGTTTGATTCCCAGCACCACGTGTCACGCAGGTCCCACTCCCAGGCACTCTGGGCTGGCCACTGAGTCCAGGCGTGGTGGCACATGCATGTAATCCCAGCACTGTGGAGGTTGAGACCGGAGGATCACTATGAGTCCGAGCTGTGTAGTGAGACCCTATAATAAATAAATAAATCTTTTAAAAAATTTCAAATTCATATAATTGTATAGGAAAATCACACACACACACACACACACACACACACACACTCCTAACACAGTGCTATCATATATCTCACTATAAGACAGTAAGCCACATCAGATCCATACAGACCAGAGGTACCCCTCACCTGCTGTTACGGCTTTAAGAATATAGTGATCCCAGTGCTCAGACGAGGCAGAGTGCAGGTCTTGGAGGCCACAAGTCCCCTTTTTTCACCCCATGGGAAGCACTGTTGAATTCAGCCTTTCTGCAGGTGGACAGAGCTCCTCACACCTGGGGACAGGTCGCATGCCTGTGCATGTGACAGCTTGGCTTGTTGGTCCGCAGAGAACTATAAGCCCCAGGCATACTCCAGGGGCCCATACCACTGTGACTTTGTGTTCTATTTACTCGAGGTAATTCTCACCCAGGGAGTTGTGCTACGGACGTTTTAGAGACAAGGTCTCTTCCTTGGAGCAAACATCATTAGTTTCCATTTACCTAGAGGTCTGGGGGCAAGAAACTGAGGCCAGGCTGCTCGCAGTCTCTGCTTTTCTTTTCTCCTGGGGACTCCTACAGGGAGAGCCAGCTCCTCCGCCTCTGACCAGCTGCTGTCCCTGTTTCTTTTCCTAACCTCAGCTTCCGGATGCCTGCACAGGTAGGTGTGTGGCCGTCAGAGGTGCACAGTCACGTGGGAAAGGTGAAAGAGTGAACATCACTGTTACTGAAACAGAGAAAATGAAATCCTCAGAAAAGAGGACTTCGTGCAGCAGACCTCTGGATCTGGCAGTGCTGCCTGCTAGGTGTCCAGCAGCTCTGTCCTGTGGTTCCCCCCCCCTGAAGTCTGTGGTCATAGTCTTCCCAGAAGACCCTGTCCTTTCAGTGTGGCCATTTCCATGGCCGAAGTCAGGCCATTCACTCATGAGCTGATGCTGTTGGTTCTGCAGAGGTGCTAACAAGGAGGACAGACAAGCCATTACTGTTTGTGTAGAAAGCATAAGTGCACAGCTCAGACATTTTAGAGAACACTGAGATTAAACTCACGGCACGTGGATCAAGTAGGCGCAGCGTTCTCATGAGAGGTCTGTGCCACTCACACCCACCTTAGCACAGATCTCAGCCTGCAAGCTGCCTCTCAGTACAATGCTATTTACAATCTTTCATGTATTGTGGAGAAAAGGCTGCCCTCCTGGTGAAGAAGTTCTCAAGATCTAGAGGAGGAGAAAGGGTTGAAAGTGGCTTCCTGCTTGGCCCTGGCCCTTCACGCCACTTAGATCCTGCTTGGCGCGAGCTGAATTTCAGATTCCACAGCTTCTGGCTGCCTGCACGCAGAGAGATAGAAGCAGCATCGCATTGGCTCTGTTGTCTTCAGGGAATACGCAGAGGAGCAGAGAGCAGAAGGCCAGGAGAAAGCCGTCCTTCTAGAAGAGGAAGAAGTGAAGGCAGAGCAACCTTGCTTCCACCAAACAGCTTTGAAAAGGAGATGCAAATATGATGAATGTATATGTATTTATATCTCTGGCTCATCTCCAAGGCTCACTGAGGCTGGGATGCACTGGTCACCACCAGCATTACTGATGCGGCCTTCCAGTCAGAATGAAGTTATGCATTTGATTTGCAAGCAGACCCCTGCTCTTGGTTGGGGGGAGGTCACCTCTATATGCACTTTGCCAGCAACAGAATTAATGAGGTGTTCACGCTGTGACTTGCAGAACGCGTTATCCTACAAGGAAATACTGACGTTACAAGCACTCACCAAAGCACAGTGCTTCCTGCACAACCTCGTGGGAGGTTTGGAAGTTAGTCACAAATTTCACACAGTTCCTTGAACAGAGAGGAGACGATTGTATGATAATGAGAGAAATTAAACTTTTAAGACTGGAGCTAGTAATTTTAAACATGAGGAAATTTCCATCTCAATATTCTAAAGATGTTCAATTTTTAAATGAGATCATTTTAAGATCTAATGAAGCATTTGTAATATTTAATTGAATCATAATTTTCCTTTAGGAAAAAGGGAACCTCTCAAATATACATTGTCATCAATTATGTAGTCGTCCTAAAGTTAAGGTTTATCTTAGCAAAACAAATTAATCTTAAAAAATTAATTTAAAAAGAACCATAGGTCTTTTGCTAAGAAAACCAGAGCTGGCTGCCCTGCTCCGTGCTGATAGCGCAGTTAGAGCCACTGATAGAACTGGGACTCACTGCTCGGGGAGCCACACGCATGGGCGATCTGCACTAGTGAAATATTGAACACCCCTGAACTTCTGCTAAATCATTTTCTCTTTTCTCTAGAAGTACTTTTCAAACTTCACATTTTCAAATACGGCTTTTGCATTTACAGTTTCATAAACTAAACAAAAATATCCAATATCAATAATAAATATTTTAAAATGCTTGTCCAGGGCTGGTGAGATAAGGTAGCTCAGCAGTGTAAAGCGCCCGCTTAGGCAAGCTTAGGCAAAGCACAGGAACCTCAGCTTGATCCCCAGCACCACGTGCAGGGCTAGCCCCACCCCTAGAGTGGGCTGAGCTGGCCAAAATAAATACATACATAAAAATAAATAAATGTTTGTCCAATTAAAACACATTCCTCAGTTATTCCTTTCGTATGTTTTAACTGATTGCTTTATATGAACCACATGAACCATAATACAACACCAAGTAAAAGTAACTCCATATTTGATGCATGTGCAATTATTTAGTGACATGGTTTATTGCTTCAAGACAAATTTCTTAAACAAAATATATTTTTTTCACTTTGTTATGATCAGCTCAGCCTGCCCTGGGGGGCAGAGCTGGTGCAGCACGTGGTGCCACGGATCGAATCTGCAGTTGCCTAAGCATGCCTAAGCAGGTGTTTTAGTCCGCTGCGCTATCTTGCTGGCCTAAACAAAATATACTTTGATATTTATTTTTCTGAATTCCCTCTGCAATTTGAAATATGCTGTTGCTCCAGTAAAAGATACTTTGCTAATGGATTTCTTTTATTCTAAAAGTTTTATGAATAAATTTATAGTGCAAATTAATCAATATATACATGCAAAAGTAAAGGTTTGCTGCAGGAGCTTTCTGCAATCAAGGGGATTAGAGCTGAAACGTTCCGTTGAAGGCAAATTGGGAGACCCCTTGGGTGCAGGCTCCAGGGCTCAGGTGCTCCGGATTCCAGCTCCTGGGATGGGTTGAGGCAGACGCCCACAGGATGCTTGCAAAGCAGGTCCTAGTGCTCAAATGGAGCCAGGGCTGAGGCTCAGAGCAGGTGAGAAGCCTGCAGTTATGTCTGTGGGATTCCTGCCTGGTCTGGGATGCAGGAAAGCAGGGTCTCCTGTGAGGCCAAGAAAGCACAGACAAAGGCTGCTGTGCTGAGAGTGAGAGCAGGCAGCAGAGAGCTGCCCTTTGGGCACCATGGCCCCCACGGCCGGGAGAGGAGTGCGATTTCCATCTGGTTCAACTGCTAGAAGCCATGGACTTCTCTTGTCTGTTTCGTGATGCTCCTTTGTTCTCAGTAGAGAACGTGCACAAACACTCGGCCAAGAGCTGCCCCCTGTGAACGCGATGGCTGGTGCTGATCCGCTAGCAATGTGGTGGGTGAGACCTGCCCTTCCGCGCCAACGCCCACCATATGCTCAGGGCTGGGTCACCTGGGGGCGCGGGACTGGGTGAAGTGCGTAGCTCTGTATGGAGGAGCCTGCATCAGGCTCCTGAGGCAGCCTCCTCCACATCACACAGGACAGACCAGTTTGCAAAGCAAGGAGTGCACAGCTATCAGGAGTCGTGGCTCTAGAGAGCCTCTGGGCTCCCCGTGTCACCGCCCACACTCACCCTACCTAGCCAGTTAGCAAAAATCAGTCTCATCATGGGACTGTCGGGAGAAACAGACGCGGATGTGGAAGCAAAGCGCTTCCTCTCGGAGGCTGCCCCACGAGGTCGCCGCTCTAGCAACCTAACCGTAGGTGCTTCATGTCCCATGAAGGGATATTAAGGAGATTTCAAGTTTCCAATTGTATTGCACAGGAATAGCTAAAAATTGAAAGCTGCTGAGCCGAGGACAGAGAGCAGCGACAAAGCACCTGTCCAGCAGGCTGAGAGTTTGGGCCCAGGCCCAGAGAGCCCAAGAATAACCCAGTACATGCCATGGTGGTTTAAAAAGCCGGAAGCTTAGAGGGGAAGGTGAGAATAACATCAGAAAACTGTTTCATCAAAGACATCTGATTGGCTATCGAGAGTACTGTGACTTGTTTTCACAATAAAAAAGCATAATTTAATAAAAACAGGAGCCAATATTTCCCGAGAGTTGACTAAACAGCTACTTGGGCTCCGTGACGCTGGCCCTTCACCAGGAAATCTGCTGCCACTGCGTGCCAGGCGGGAGCTGGGCTCGTGGTCCTCCCTAACATAAAAGCACGTTCGGAGCAGCTGTGGCCCCAGCACTAAAGACAAACGGCTTCCAGTACAGGGCAGATTCGTTCCCTTTTAGTGTCTTATTTTGGACGCAAACGCCCCCAGAGTCTCTTCAACGACTTCCCGTTCTCCAGGGGAAGCTTCCCAACACTGTGCCTCCTTCCACTGCCTGGTAAGTTCTAGGGAGCTGTGGTTATAGTGGGTACTTGCTTTTGCTCCATTTTTTACAATAAATCATCTTGAGCAGGAGATTTAATTTTACATATTGTGAAGAGTCAGGTTTTTTTTCTGAGCATTGAAACAGGAAAAAAGTCACTCCGCCTTGCAGCAGCCCAGTCTATGTCCACGGCATTTTGCTTTAATCCTTCTGCCTGGCTTCTGATTACTTCCGGCTCAGATGAGGGAAAGCCGTTTCCAGATGTGTGCTCAGCTCCTGTCGCTTGCCTTCTGGCACAGACCTCTAGGGTCCTGCTTATGTCTTCTCCGTGGAAAGCGCCTGCACCGCCCTCTGCCTCTCTTGGAGGACTGCATCCCCAGAGAGTCTCATTGCTTCCCATTTCAATCACTGTGTTGAGCCCAAAGCTCTGGAAGCTTTTTCTTGTTTCCTCTATTTTCCAAATTATTTTCCTATGATGAAAGTGGAACAAAGAAAAACTCAAGTTTTTTGCAATTTAATTTCTGTCACACTAGGGTGTTTATTTGTTTAATCAAAACCAACGGAGAATTCTGAAGTATGAGGTGCTGAACCGTTCTCATCAACAAAGGGGAACTAAAACAGACTTGAGCCAAGCACTTGTGACAGAACCCATACAGTGCCTGTCAGGGAAAAGAAACAGCCATCACGGGCAAGTGTAAGTAAGAAGAACCAAGCCTCAGTGGAGCAAAGATGGGATGGGAGGCCGAGGAGGACAACGAGGAGGAGAAGGTGAGAGAGGAGGAGGCAGAGGGCAGAGGGAGGAAAGCGACGGAGACAAGTCCCTGCCCTGCCCGGCGCCATATTTTCTCGTGTTTTCTGAACCCCAGCATCCCCAGCAGACAAGCTGAGCCCGCTCTGGTGTAGACTGTGCTTTCTGATTCCCTGCAGTGAGCGTGAATTTCCATAGAAGTCAGGGTAAACACAGCATCCGTGTGCAGCTTCAGTGAAGAGACACAAGGACTTCAGTGAGAACCTCGGATCCACGCTGGGATGGATCAAGCGCCTGCGCGCTGGCGCCTTCACACAGAATGGTGTGATCCAAGCAGGCAGGCCCCAGCTCCCCTGGACCACAGGCCAGCTGAGGGAAAGACAGGCTGCAGCTGCGCCGCGCAGCCTGGTGCTCTATTGTGCTGTCCGCAGCTGAGCTGCTTAACACCTCTCACCAAAAACATTTGACTTTTACTCTTTTACCCATTTTAAAGAAGAAAGTACATCATTATTACTAGCGTGAGCAGGCTGTGGAAGAGCTCTCCGGGCCTTACATATTCTGACCTAAACTCTGTACCTCTAATGCACCCCTCCATTCAGCTATTCCCCCCTCTGCCGATCACCATTCCACCTCCAACTCTGATTGTAAAGATTTTTGATTTTGCATCTAAGTGCGATAATGCAAGCCTTGCTTTTCTCTGTATACCTTAATTTACTTGCTGTAACGTTTTACAAGTGCATGCATGGTAGAAATTACCAGTGTCCTCTCTGACTGTCAATAGTACGCCATTGCCAATACAAGTTAGCAAAACGCACAGTGAACGCTTACATTTTTAAAAACATTTCATAGGGGCCAGTGGGATAGCTTAGCAGACTACAGCACCTGCTTAGGCAAACTTGAGCAAACGCAGAGGATCGTGGCTCAGTCCCCAGCACCACAAGCAGCTCGAGTGCGGGCCCCAGGGTGGGCTGAGCCAGGCAGAGTGCGGACAGAGTGATGCACGGCTGAATTGTAGCGCTGGGGAGGCTGAAGGCGGGAGGATCACTAAGCACCCAGGCTCTGAGTGTGTGTGTGTGTATTTCACTGTATATATAAATATATATTTCACTGTATATATATATATATATATATATATATATATATATATATATATTTCACAGTGAAAGACGCTGTCATGCTCTCTCTAAGAGCACTCTCCCTAGCTTCAAACACATTCATCCCATCGTTCTGCAGCTTTCTGAAGTTGTTCTGGCAGGTGGGGGCCTGCTCCTCTAGCGTCTTTGGGGCACAGTAAGTGTAAGGCAATGAACGCCGCGCCAGGCAGCACCGGTGGGAAGGTGGGATCGTACATGCCCGCGAGGTCCCGTCGGCTTCCTCTGTGGTCCAGCACAGAGAGGTGAGGGCAGTGTGTCTGTTACAGGACGAGGTGTTTACATTGCCACGTTCACCATGTGTCCTAATCACACCCCTATGCATACAAGATTTTCCCTGCCCGTGGATCACAAGTGGACATTCAATTTGGCTTCAAAACGTATTTGTAAACAATGCTGCAGTGAACACGAATGTGCACTTATCTCGTTGAGAAATGGATTTCATTTTCCTCGGCATCTACACAGAATGGGGTGTCGTTCGCTGGATGACTTGCTAGCTCAGTGGCCGCCTTTCCGAGGAGCCCAGGCGCTGTGTTCCGCACCGGCGTCCTAGCTCGGCTCCCACCCAGTGTCGGCTTTTCCGATTCGCTCTGCCTCTGCGCTGAGAGCCTCGCCGGCGGGCGCAGGTAGCCTCACCGCTGTCTCCGCTTGCCTTTCCCTGGTGATGAGTGGCGCTGAGCGTTCCCTACAGCTATTCTTGTTTGAGATGAAGTGCATATTTTTTATTTGGCTCTTTGTTACGTTGCTACGGGGTTGTTTGGGTCATTGCTGTGCTTTGGAGCTAGCTCCGTAAAAGGTGTATAATTTACAAGGAACCCTCTCCTTACCTCAGTCTCCGCACACCACTGGTTGCTTCCTTTGCTGGGCAGGGCTCCTTGGTTCCACTCAGTCCCAGCTGTTTGCCTTTCCCCTGGCGGCCTGTGGTTCCGTGGTCACGCCTACGAGCCCTCATCCAAGCCAATGTCCTGCCAAGTGGCTTTATAATTGCTGTCTTCATAGTTATATCTTTAGCTTAGTTTGATTTGATTTCTGTGCATCACGTGACATAAGGACCTA
>PVKN010043704.1:0-10188 GCA_004027915.1 Capromys pilorides
ACATGGACTGAAATGGGTCTTATTTAATGCTTGTTAAATTGGAGGCTGAAGCCATTGCACCTCCTATATTAAGAAGAAACTTAAAAGAATAAAGGTGGCTTACATGTAGACATAGCGAGTTCGTCATCAGAATTCATCATCACTGAGCTTTTTAGTGCTTTCACAATATACATCTAACACCTAAAAGTGTTTGCTAAACAGTTATTATCAGGAGATCTTTATTTGAAAGTTAAAAACAAAGTAGTGACTATAATTAAGAAAATATCTTCTGAAAAGCACTAGGGCAAAAGGTAAGAACAAGTATAACAGTGTGAGAAATGCTTACGGGTCTTCCTCGGGGATCTGGATGGATCTTCTAATGATTGAATATGAATGCTGGGGGGCTGTGGGCAGGCACTTACAACTTGTATGGTTGGCAACTTTAACAGACACTAATTCAGGTACTGATGTCAAAGGCACTGATATTTCAAAGAGCTATAGGAGAAAAAAGGAACCATAGTGAATGCACAGGTTAATTTATGTTGTCTTATTTTTAAATACTTCCACAGTCTGAATGTTTGTCCTTGTCATTTGGCGTGATATGAGAAAAGTTATTAATTAAGAACTGGCTAGATAGCTCAACAGTCTAAAGCACCTGCTTAGGCAAGCTTAGGCAACCTCAGGGACTGTGATTTGATTCCTGGCACCACATGTTGAGCCAGCCTTTCCCCCCAGGACAGGCTGAGCTGGCCATAACGTAAATAAATAAATAAATAAATAAATAAATAAATAAAGTGAAAAAAAAAAAAAAAAAAGAAAAGTTACTCATTAAGAGTGAAACTACTGGACTTGCCAAATAATTCTGCGGGTTAAATCACCTGCAAGCAGGTGCAGGGGCTTGGGTTTCAGTCCCCAGGGCTGCAGTGCTGGCCCCACCCCTGGGGTATGCTGATACAGCAATTTAGAATGGGCGTGGTGATGCGCATCTGTAATTCCAGCTCTTGGGAGGTTGTAAATAGGTAGCTCACTATGAGTCTGATCTAGTAGTGACACCCTGAATACCCTGTAGACCCTTCCCTAAAATACAAAAAAAAAAAAAAAAAAAAAAAAAAAGAGTGAAACTACTCATGATAAGGGTCCGTAGAATGCTAGGCTGGCACTCAAGAGACAAGGTGCCTATGTGGCTTTATGAAAGGTCTACTTTTTTTCTTTTTTCAAACTCCTAACTTCGTACTCTTGGTATCTCTATAAAATGCTAGCGTTCGTCCCTGCTCTTACTTTAAATTTGAGTATAAATTGTAATGATTAAATGAGATTAAAACTATGAAAACTCTTTGGGATCTTGACGAATTGAATTATTATTCAAACTACCAGTTCCTTCTTACACCAACTCTATTGAATAAATACACTTTTCCTGCCTGGTTACTTTGAATTTGGTGGTGTCACTTGCTTTAGGCAATGGGATGTGAACAGACATGAAACAAGTACAAACTGGAACTGAGCATGCTTTGTGGGATTTGTTTTCTCCTGTCCTGTAGTCATGGGGAGAAAATTATCTGGAAGACTTTCTGGTCCAAAGTATGAGAAACACAGGAAGCAGACCTGGATGTACAAGTCAAGCTCAGCTGGGCCAACCCTAATGTTCTGAACATCAGATGTAGGACTAAAATAACTCGTTGTTTGAAATCATTGAGTTTTAGGACATTTGTTGCATAACGTTGTGTATTAATAGTTGATATGAGATCATCATGCCTCCAAAATATAGCTACCATGTACATCATTTTTGCTATGCTTCTATATACCAGATCCTGTTACAGGTATCTGTATGAGTATGTGATTTACCTCTTATAAAAACACTATGGAGTTGATTTCTTATTAGCTTCATCCAGATGAAGAATCAAATGGATAGAGATTATGTAACATTATAGAGTGATTTAATGATATGTGGATGAACTTGAGTGTGATAACTGTTCCACTCATCATTCCATGGGTTCTGATTAGAATATTCATTTCTCACTTTGCTTGTAAGAGTTAGTTCACCACATAGCTAACTTTGGGGTGAGAGGTAGATTTTTAAAAGCACTATTAAAATGTTCACATAAGCATGTTTAGAAAGAAAAGCTGCTGTGCACTTACACTGAAGTACGTTCTTTAAAACTAATCATTTGTTGAGTATGGCAGGCAAAGTGAAGTTTTCAGCGATCAACTAAGTGGAAACAATCGATTAAGACTGTTTATTCTGATCTCTCAGCATGCAATGGAACTTCCATGAGACTAAGTAAGGGTGCATTTAGAGTGTTTACTTTGCATAAACTTTGTGTTCTTGCACAACTCTTCAGCTACACTCTAGGGAATAACATGATCATCAACTAAACTTTCTTTCATTATGCAAGTTTTGTTTTACTAACACTTGATACTTAGCCACAGTTATGTCATTCTTTTTCTAATTGTAAATAACAGAGGTCAGATTTTTCACAAATTTAGAGCAGTTAATGCTTAATTTGTTTTGTTTCCTTTTTCGTTTCTCCTTTTTGTCTTCTTAATTTCCTTTTTTTATTTTATGTACTTAGTTCAGGGTCTACAGGATCTCACTATGTACATAGCACTAGTAGTGATTCTCCTGATTTCAGCCTCCCAAGGACTGGGATTATAGGTGCACAACACCAGGCCCAATCTCAGTCCTGCCTCAGCGCACCCTAGAGGGTGAGGCCAACATTGCAGGCTGGGAATCAAACCTGGGCTTCTACGTGTGCCTAAGCAGGTGTTTTAATCCACTGAGCTATCTGGCCAGCCTTTGTCTTCTTAATTTCTTATGTATTTCTTTCTTTTTCCAACTTTACATTCATGTCTCTGGTAATATGAATAATTGGTTGGAAGACAACATTATGTACTACAAAAAATACTGTGAAATTCATATTATTTTGTTAAGTGAAAATCTGTATCACTTGTAATTGTTTCTGTTTTAATTCTAATTTGTACTCTCTTTAAAAATAAAAATTGATGAAAAGATTTAGAAAGAAACTGGTTTAAAAGGCATTTTAGATGGTGAGGGAGAAATTAAAGATCTATTAGTAAAATATATCAGTATTAAGAAAATTACCCAGGGCTGGTGAGATGGCTCAGGGGTCTAAAGCACCTGCGTTGGAAAGTTTAGGCCACCGCAGGGACCGCAGCTCGATCCCAGGCACCACATGCTGCACCAGCCCCAGGGCAGGCTGAGCTGGCCATAACACAAACAAATAAATGAGGTTTAAGAAAATAAAATAAATTTTAAAAAAAGAAAAGGAAATTATCCAACATAGATATATTTCGCACATTTGCAATTTTATTGAACTACTTTCTAGCATGAAGAGACTAGATTATATAGGTAAAGATGACAAATTAAATGAATAGATCAGTACATGGTCGATTTGCAATATAACCCAAAAGGAATGAAGTTTTTTTTTTTTTTTTTTATGGCTGTTTTTGTGTTTATTTTTTTGGGACAGTGCTGGGGATTAAAACCAGAGCCTTCATGCTGAGCTGCAACCCCTATACTTTGTTTATAATATTGTTTTTGAGAAGGGACCTGCTAAATTGTTGAATTGGCTGGACTTAGACTTGAAAATTTATGATGTGGCTGCCTTAGCCTCTCTGAATGCCCAGTGATTTGCAGCTTTTTAGTAATGTTTTCCTAAGTTTGTTATTATGGTTTTACCATGCAACATGTACTACATGTTACAACAATGTGGTAGTCATAGAAAGGAAAGCTTATGCACTGGTCAGAGGGGACTTGCTCCTTTGCTCCTCCGGAGTTGCTATCTTCCATCCCAGCCTAGGTGCTCCAGATCACGAGCCTCCATGGATTGCTTTTCCAGGCCTCTTGCCTGTCCCAGCACCTGCCCCACTGCCTACAGGCAAAGGGAACCTACAGGGTGCAGGTTGGGCTGCGCCCTTCTCAGCCGTGTGAATTTAAGGGTGGGAACAGCTCGCCCAATTTGCTAGTCGCCGGGGCTTCACCATTCCTTTCTTCTCTCTCCAGCTCAGTCTGCACACTTCATTAAACTTTCCTCAGTTGTGTACTTTCAGCAACACAGAACCTTGCAGATCCACAAGTCCTTCTTTCCTTTTAACATCCCGTTATAGTAACTTCCATGTGTCTTTTGGATTTTTAACATTATACAATCAAAGAGACTAATGCGCCCAGGCTTTGCAGGCTGACAGATTTGGCTTAGCGTCTGAGTATTGCCATTTGCCAACTGTGCAACTTTAGATAAACAAGTTATCTTTCTGAGCCTGTTCCCTCCCCTACAAAGGAGGTTAGGATGCCTTGTTAGTTGGGTATTGAGATGATGGACATAAGGCCTTGGACACTGCTTGGCAACAAGGTCAATGATATCTGTGAATGCCACCATTACCAGGGCATTGGAGAGGGTACAACTATTTGATATCTTCATACCTGTTTGGAAACATAGGAGGTGCTTGTGTTGGCACAGATGAGACCCTCTTCATTGCAGCAACCACCACAACGAAACACAGTCACACAGGGGGGCTTGAAGAATGTATTCGTAGTCCTCCCCAGTTCACTGGCCACTTCTACGCATGTCTCTCTGGGTATGCACTGGGTTCTTTGCCACTCCTCATCTATAACTACAGAAAGGAAGTCCATGGGGTCAGCAGACAGAATATCCCTGACATGTGACCATGTGGCAGGGTGCTTGACCTAGGCATTTTTAAGGTTTTTATTGAAGTTATTTTGAGAAGCTTTTTCCCCTAGGTGCTCGGGCTGGATCCCAGGATCTTACACATGTTAGGCAAGCATGCTACCACTGAGCTACATCCCAAGACCTGCTGAGTAGCTCTTTAATCAAAGATTTTGGGAGACTAAAACCAAAGTTTTTGTTCTTTCCCCATTTATTCTACACTTGCATAGAGTATTTCATTCCCCTTAGGGAAAGGACATTTTGTTCTGTACATAATCACATTAGATACATCTGGAGAAGCTGACTAATAAGAAACTGAGTGGAAGGATGTGAATAAATAGCATGCAAATGTTATTTAGCAAGTGATTCACAGGATACAGCTGGACAGTGTTTTGGCTACTTGAAGCCAGGTGTGGATAAGTTTTAACACTATCAAGAAATACGTTTCTGTTTAAGTATCTGTAGTAAAACTTAAACCTGGCAAGCACATGAATGGACATTAAAGTGGAAGAAATCTTTCTCCAAATCAGATTTCTCATTTGAAAGTACGTGATACTTTAATGTTTATACAAAATGATGAAATAAGCCTATTCATTTTAATGTTAAGGAGCAATCTTTCGGGCATAGCTAATTTGAGATAAACAAGAAAAAGAGAAACAAGCCTCTGGAAATAAAAAAAAAATACTTACCTTCTTGTAAAGCAGTACTTGATTTTTCTCTAAGAGTTTATTTTTAAAGTTAGATTTTGCCACTGATATTCAATACCATGTAGCTTTTTGGTGGCTGTTTTGTTTGTTTTGGGGGAAGATCCCATTTTATAATAAAGAGAACATTGAAATTTTCAGCTTTCCATGAATGAAACTTTAGACTTTATGTTAGGGGATTGAAAAAGTGTTTGCTTTAAGCAGTTAAATTTGGAGCTAATAATATATAGTAATAAAAACTTCTCCATTTTTACCCTATTCTGAAAAATCTGAATTGATCCATCCCCAGATTATTCTGAGTTTTCATGTATTTGAACATATTTCTGCTAGAAGGGACAACAGGACCTCTGCTTGAAGTACACAGATGTATTGCTTGAGTTCTGACTCTAGTTTCTAGTCCCTTAAAATATTTTTTACATGTTCTTTTTCCTTTGAGACTTTTAACTTCAATTTCCCCATACGTTGCTTCTCCTCTATCAAAAATAAAAAGTAAATATTTGACCGGCTGAGGAACACTGTATATACTACATACTTTATCACCTTTTAAGGAATAGTAGAAATCTTCTACATTGATATACCTTTTTCAAATTTCTGATAATTAACATTTATATAAAGAATCCAAAGGCTATAAACATGAGAGATAAATTCCTCAATTAATTATTAATAAGAGCATCATTTGATTCACTGCTAGTCATGACATTTTGAGAAGTAAATAATTAGCTTATGAAAATATTCTTTGTTTAAAACTTTACTTAAACATTGCTTTCCATTTGCTTGCACTTTTTAAAAAACTAAGTTTTGAAAGTTGGAGAGGTAAGATATTTAATCAAAGTTGCAAACACTTTCAAGCAATGCCTCTGACTAAAGGCTTCATAATTTTGCTGTTCTCTACTACCATCCAGGGAAATACTGTGATCCATGAGGGTAGTTGTAGCAAATTGCAATTAGCGTAGCACACTCATTTGATTATTTACTGCTTCTCACTTAGTAAATCATTTCAGCTAATGTTCATGTAATTAGAAGAAGAATTTTGGAGTCTGAAAAATCCCTTAAGCTTTTATGGTTTCCTCCTTAGAAAACAGCAACTTCACTGACTTGTAAAAGTCACTCAGTCTTGGTTTGATGGCAATACTTGCATTCCCAGAATATATCCAAGCTGACCTCAGGCCTTCAGGTAAGTAATCTGCTTAAGGCTTTTTATCTCCAGAAGAGACATTGACATCTTTATTTTTAGAATGTTCATGTTAAGTCACCATGGAGGAATGACTAGAGCCTCAAATCCTTACCTTGGTTCCCATAATCACAACTCACTTAGACACCACCCTGCACATGAACACAAAGAACATTCCTCACGCTTCTGCTCACCATGCTGCTCAAGTGTTACACACCCCCACATCTAGGCACAGGTTTCTCCACAGTCAACAGAAGTCTATGCAATGTCATCATTATTGTCACACATGAGGAAAAGAGACAACTCTGGGTAGAAAAATATGATTTTCTGATTTAGTGGTCAATTTAAATTACACAATAAGTAAGTAATCATTTGCTAGACGGTCATGTTATTCAAATCTATGATGTGAGATCAACCAAGCCAAGCGCAGCTTTTTCTATTCTCTCAACATGTCATCAAAAAGTTATACTGCCTAACCAGTGTCCACACTTTACTTGGAAGACTTTTCACACCTCATAGCTCAGTACATATATAAAATGTATTTTAATGAGGAAACTCCATACCTTACTAGGAAACAATCACTCTATTTCAAATTACCGTTATCCTCCAGTATACTGAGAGGACTAGTTTCAAGATTCTCAATAGATAGCAAAGTTCTCAGGTGCCCAAGAACCTTATTTAAAATGGGGTGACATTTGCACATAAATAATACTTGTCTGTGGATAATTTATAGTACCTAATACAATGTCAAGGTTGTGACAATAATTGTTACACTGGGTTGTTTAGGGAACAATGAGAAGAAAAGAAATATGTGTATGTTCAATACAAATGCAATTCTCATTTTCAAATATTCTCCACTCGGCAGTAGGTCAAATCCACAGGTGCAGGACGTACAGGTCTGAAGGCTCAGATATGTGTTACTTTCTCGTCCAAGGTACTCATTATTATTTTTCTGAGTATATTCCCCTTTCAGTATTATCTTACTACAGCCAGTATCTATTATTATGACCCAGCTTCCAATGTATAATTTTCATTTTTAATAAAAATCACAGAATTTCGCAGAAATAAAGTTGTGCCAAATCCATCGATTCTCTATCTATCTATCTATCTATCTATCTATCTATCTATCTAGCAACAGAATGCTTCTTGTTGACCAAGTCCCACGTTATTTATTTCTTAAGTCAACACAGTGGTTTTTTTTTGTTTGTTTGTGTGTGTGTGTGTGTGTGTGTGTGTGTGTGTGTGTAAGAATGATCTTTCTGGGTTTGTTTTGCCCTCATATACCTGAGTTAAATTTATTCCTATATTTTGAAATGTTCTTTTTTCTTAATTTTAGTTCTGAAAATCCTATTGAATATATTTTCTGTGGAGCAAAAACTTCTTTTAAAAATCAGGATTCTCTATTAAACCAAAGCTGTAAAATCAGAGACCCTCTCTAATTCTGCCTTTGATCCATGCTTGCCTTGCTCAGTCTTTTAGAAGAAGCTGGTACATTTGTCATGATATGATAAAGAGAAAGAATTTGCATCTAGTCCCCCACACCTACCTTTCAGTGTTTCAATGTCATAGTAAGTTGCAGCAAACCTGGTGGAGCGATGGGATGCTGAGCGAGAGTCCATACTGGAGAAACTTTTCAGTTTCAGCCGGCATCTCCAGAGCTTCCAGTCCTCAGAGTGCGTGATTCGCAGTAATTCCTCCAAACTTGAAGCAGCCTTAATCTGCTGTTCAGACCATTCTATGATGGACCGAGAGAACTGCTTAAAATAAAACCAATGAAAAGCAAGTTAATAAATTTGACTTGATAGTTTTCATTTCTAGTACTTAAAAATGTAAATAGATCTACACAGAAATTATAATGATTACTGAAATATACCCCAATCCTTAGGGAAAATGACAACTAGTATGTCTCATCCACATTCTCCTTAATTTATGAAGATTGAATCAGAGGATATACTTTTTTGGGGGGTTCTCAGAACATTTACAAAGGATGCTGCAGTAGATTAAACAGTTGGGTTCAAAGGCTATGTCCATACTCTACCCCCCAGAACCTGTGAATGATGCCTTATTTGGGAAAAGGATCATGCAGAAGGATGAAGGATGTTGAGAAGAGATTATTCCTTAAATCTAAGTACCCTAACTCTAATGACCAAGTCTTTTTGTAGGAGACAGAGGAGGAGACACCAACAAAGAGGAGTAAATTAGAAGAAGATAAATGCAAAAATTAATTTATACAGCCAAGCATCACCTGGAGTCACAGGGGCTAGAAGAAGCAAGTAAATTATTCTGGGTTTCATACCTTGATTGTGGATTGTTTTTTTTTTTTTTTCCCTGTTATTTTCAACCACAGCAATTGATGTGGTTTGTTACACCAGCCACAAGAAAATAATACAAATTGTTATATGCTACTTTTTTCATAGTGACAAGTGATAATGTCTCCATCTCTGTGATTCAGCAGGGAAATTTATCTACAAAGTCCTGGGAACCCAACCTATATCATGCAAGAAAGAAAAATTCAAGACCTAGTAAGCAGAATCCTCCACATCCTTTTTTTTCTTTTAAAACATATTCACTCTGGTGGGCTGGGGAGATAGCTTCATGGCACAAGTGCCTGCCTGTCAAATGCAAGGTCGTAAGTTCAAATCATTAATTCTTCAATTGTGTAGTCTAGAGTTTGTTTTTAATTTTAAAAATCATATTTATGATTTCAGTTATTTGTACTTCATTTCATTCCTATTTACGTTTCCTTTCGTTTCTGAATGTCTTAATTTGTTCATATTTTCTGAATAATATGCCTTTTTTATACCTTTGCAGCTCCTAATTATACCTATTGTAAGTATTTTCTCAAAATCATTTTATATTTTAACCTCACAGATATGGTTAAAGATCTATTATCTCAATTATAAATTATATTGCCCTATTCTCAGTAATAATTATCTCTACATGCTTTGGAACTTAATAATTTAATCTTCACTGGGAGACTCTTCTTGTTATTTCTCACTATTTCCTCATCATTTAGAAATTATCTGGTAGCATCCTCCTGACTACATGGGCTCTGAATTCATGATCTTGCTGAGTATTTGTAAGGGCCAGCTCAGTTCAAATTCACACTACAAGGAAGTATGTACCTGTTTCCTCTTCTGCCTCTCTAGTTAAGCAGCTTCACGGTAGATGCAACTCCAATCAACAGTGAGTAAGAACTCTTCCTTCTTTTCTCATGGATCTGACACAGTGCATCCATGGAGCTCACTGCCTACTATAGTTGAATTTTTGATGTCCTCTGGCTCCTTGGTTCACATCCAGTCCTGTGCCTGCACCAGTATGGTGTGAGGGCCATTCCCACAGTGCTTTTCATCCACAGAAGTTTACACTCATTTACTCTGTTTTATTTTCTATAGACTAAGCAAACCTCTCAAAACACAAATCCATAAGATCATCTTGCTTGGAGATCGATGTGTGCCAATGCCTGTGTGTGTGTGTGTGTGTGTGTGTGTGTGTGTGTGTGTGTGTGTACATTCTGAATCAAGGTGGGAGAACTGTGAACCTGTTTATAACCTGAAGAAAAGGGCCAACAGAGGTTTGGAAGAAACTGAAGACATGCAGGTGAGATTAAGAAGGGATCAAGGGCTGGGGAGATAGCTCAGTAGAATAAGCA
>PVKN010043705.1:0-10195 GCA_004027915.1 Capromys pilorides
CCCCCCCCCCCCCCAACCAGTATGTTATGGCCTTCTTTATTTCATTTGATCAGTCTTGGTTTGAAGTTTAGACTGTCTGCAAACAGGATTGCTACCCCTCCTCTTGTTTGAGGTGCTGGGGCATGCAGTATTGTTTTCCATCCTTTAACTTTTAGCCTATGAGTTTCATTATGAGTTAAGTGTGTTTCTTGTATACAGCATATTGTTGGATTTTGCTTACTTACCACTCTGCCAATCTATTTCTTTTAATTGGAAATTGAATCCATTTACATTGATGGTCATAATTGAAATGTATTGATTTATGATTCACATGTCTTTTACTTACTATTGTTTAACACTTTTTCTCCTATTAAATTGGTTGCCCTATTTGGTGGATTCTTTCTGGTCTCATTTGTAGAGATCAGTTCATTTTGGTCTTCCTCTAAAATATTTTTTAATAGTCTCTGTAGGGTTGGCTTTGACATAATGAAATTCTTTAATTGTTTTTCCTTGTCATGGAAGTATTCTCCCTCATACTTGAAAGATAGTTTTGCAGAGTATAGCAGTCTGGGCTAGAATTTGTTCTCATGGAGGATTTGAAGCAATCTGTTCCATGCTCTTCTTGACTTCATGATTTGTGATGAGAAATCTGCTGTTAATCTGATGGATTTTCCTTTAAATGTGAACTGTTTCTTTTTTCTAGCAGCTTTTAGTATATTATTCTTCTGCTGAATTTCTGGGATCTTGATTATTATATGTCTTGGTGTGTTTTTAGTTGGGTTGATGTTATTTGAAGTTCTATATGCTTCAGTTACTTGAATGTCCAATTGTTTTCTCATATTTGGGAAGTTTTCTGTTATTACTTCAGCCCAATTTTTTTTATATCATTTGTATTGATTCATTCTTTCTCATTGATTCCTATTGATCTCACGTTGTTCATTTTTACATCATCTTGCAGATGTTGAATTACTTTTTCCTGCATCCTGGTTGTTTTTAAGAAATCCTTTCTTACCTTTTTACTTGTTATGACTGTGTCTTCAAGATCTGAAATCTTATCTTCACTTTTATTCATATGGTGTTGGCAGCCTGTGATTGAGATTTTATTTTCCTGTATATCTATTTGAACCTGTTTCATGCGATCTATTTCTTTCCTATATTGCTCATTCAAGGATTGCACCATTTTTCTAATCTCCTCTAATCTTTTATCAATGTCTTCTTTAGACGTGTTATTAAATCTTTCATTATAGTTATCCTTTCTTTTTCTGCTTCATAAGTTGTTTCTGTTCTCATTTCCTCTCTACCTTTTTTTTTTAAGTGGGACTAGGGTCTGAACTCATGACCTTGCACTTGCCGGGCAGGCATTTGTGCCATGGGGCTCTTGCCCCAAGCCTCAGAGTTTATATTTGATATGATTCCCTCTATGCTTTTCTGGAGCTGATTTTTTTTTTTTTTTAATTTCAGGCTCTAGTAATTCAAAGATTTATTTTTCAACTTCAGAACTTATCTCCAATCCAAGTTCCTCTATACATTTCTGTATTTCTTTGTTTACTTCAGATGCTACTAATTCAGAGATTTTGGCTACAAGATTCCCATTTTCTCCTATAGTAGTGTCTCCTGTATTTGTTCCAGTTGGGCTCAGTACCTGAGATTCCACTTAGCTCCTTGTCTTTATCATTCTGTATAGTAGTGACCTTTGGTGCAGAACTGTGTGCCCACAGGTTTGTTGGTCATTCCTGGCTGCTGCTTCAACTGAACTGCTTGCAGGCCAGGGGAAGGTGTCTCACTCTCAGCGCAGGCATGGCTGCTGGATTCCAAAATCTATTATTGTAAGATGAGACCTCATAGCATTTTTCTGTGAATGCTTCAGAGAAAATTTAACAACTTGAGGCACACAGTGGTTCTTGTTCATCATTTACCTGTTTCTGCTGCCTGCCTACTCTAGCTTTCTAATAAGTTTGCAAAAAGTAGAAGATTTGGCTTTGAGGCTGAAATTTAATGTGTGCAAAAGTGATATGAGGATATTGCTTTAAAGCAAGCAGAGCCTGCCATGTAAGCTCCTTGTAAACAAAAAGGTAGCACCTCCAGGTTTCCAAGTGAACTGTCTCAGTGGAGAGGGTGAGCTCATTTGTCTAAAAAAGCTCAAATTTCCTGGGGACAATGAACACCTCTGTTTCTCCTAGGAAGGGAGTGGAAGTCAGATTTACCTTAAATAGCTGTTTTCAGTGTAAATGAAAAATTCATTGTTGAAAGAGGAAAAGACCAAAAGAGTGACGCTGAGGTTTCCTCAGACTCCACTATTTTGCCATTAAGATCCATGTACTTCTGACTCTAAGAGTCCTGTGTGCAGGGGAATGCTCCACCACAGGCAGATGTGGTTTCCCTATGAGGTTTACTTGTTGAACAGTGTTACATTATGAACAGGAGTGCCTTTCATATTTTGAATCATTGGTACAAGAAGCATTGGTGACAAATTGCAACAGGTGCCTCTGTACAACCAGGCACGGGGCCTTTGAACCACTTGGTTGTGTATGCAAAAGGCCAGGACTATAAAGCAATAAGGTAAGAGAACTGGGCTGGGTGAGAGGCTCCTGGAGGTGTTGCAGAGCCACTAAAGGACCATGCAAAGGGAAATGATGTAGGTGCAGGTGATCCCCGTTTACTGGAGTGTGTACTTGACTGTCCCTCAAGCTTCTGAAGCCAATGGAGAAAGCCTTGCCTTGAGACATTAGTTTGAGTATCATTAAAGTATAAACTGTGGGTGTGGACTTGAAATGTATGAATCTAGCTAAAGGAACAGAGTCTGTTGAGCTTGGGGGAAACCTAGGAACTTACCAGTAAGACCAGAAAGCAGTAAGTGAATTTGCTTCTCATCCCAGCTCTTCAGCAAGCCGAGGCAGGAGGATCACAAGGTTGAATCCAGTTTAGTGAAACCTTGTCTTTAAATTAAAAGATGAAAAGGGTTGGGGATGTAGCTCAGTCCAAGGCTCTAAGAAAGAGAAATAACAAAAGAATAAGGACAAGCAGGAACAGGAGAGTTACAATATCAGGGAGATCCAGAAGCTGTGAGACACCCTCAGAGTGCTACCTTCTGCCATCAAAGCACTACTTCATGTCTGGAAGTCTGGGGCAGATAGTGCTGGGATTCATGTAAACCTGAGTAAGAGAGAATGCTCCTGGACAGCAGCTGCATCCTTGGAACCAAAAAGAAGAATGCTGACGTGGTGAAGTGATTACAGACACATCGCAGTGCCACAAGGCTGCATCCTAATCATGTCCCCTGCCATGTGACCTAACAGAGACTCATCACTCTTTCCACCTTCATCTTATCACCTGGGAATTGAGGCTATCAGGCTACCCTGTATTCTCAGCTCAAATTTCTTAAAGAGATGAAGTCCTCTTCCAATTAAACCAGCATCCATCATCTTCCTCATGCCAGGAATAAAACAATTTAAAATACAGCATTGTCTTTTCCACACTTAACTTGCTTAAGTGTGCATCCTCAAAATTACATCCAGCTCTAATGTTAAAATAATAATGCTTTAATCTTTCTAATACTTGGGTATTAGAAAGATCAAGTGTGTTCTGACTTCCCCAAAAGTCCATTCAGAATATACTTGTCAGTTTTTCATGGTACTAATAGACCATGTAGCTTGTGAAAGAGCATACTGAAGAACTGTTTATTGCCTAGTCAGAATTCAATAGCAGGGATTGTCATTCCAGGCTACTGATCACTTCTAATACAGGGTCCCTGTACCTTCACTCCTTTCATCAAGTGAGCAGCTAACAGACATCCACCCTGCCTTCCAATGGAAGCACAGTGCCATCCAGTCCAGCTGGGGTAAGGAAGAGACATGAGGACAAACTGCCGCCTTCTGATGGTGTCTGAGCTGAGTGTGGCTCAACTGCAGTGGCCATGTGTCTCCACAGATGGGACAGTCAGCAGGTTTCACTCTGACTCCACTGCCACTCCCCACAGCAATACCTCACTGCCACTGCTCAAAACCCAGCATGCCAAGTGTGACCGGGAGGAGCCCTTACTCTCACCACAGCACATTCTAGAAACAGCAGAGCTGTAAGAAGCCTAAGAACCCAGTGGCCTGGAGAGCAGCAGTCTCTACCACTGGCTTCCACACCACTGTTCTCCACATCCTATCTCCCAAGATGAGCCCCTTCAATCTTTTCTCCCATATGGTCACCAGGAGCTATGTCCTTTCTCCCCAAACTTTTTCACCTTCATTCTGGAGTCCTCACTTCTCGGTGATCTCATTCTTGCATGACTGCGTGCCAATAGCTCATATGTTGGCCTCTGACACAGCCCATCCTGACCTCAGGGAGCTCCTGAACAGCTGCCTCTAAGTAGCTAAGAAGTCGCCCCACAATCAGCCAGACACAGCTCATGTCATCTGTACCTGAGTCTGTACTCTCAGCAACCTGAGAGGCCTGCTCCACCCTCAGTTCAGGGGTGCTCCTGTCTCACTCCACCTGCTCTGGCTCCAGAGCTGCTCTCTCTTGCTTCCTAAAGCTCAAAACCCCATCCTCCTACCCCCAATGGGAACACACTTGGCATTTCATTCATTCTTTTCCCCTCTTGATTACATATGGATAATTTTCAATGTTCTCCTCTTTGCCAATTTCATTTTTCAACAACCGCAACTTTACAAATGGTTAATGTCTCAAAATATATAAGTTTATGGTGTTCTTTTTATTAAGTAGTTTCATAAAGATTTTTGACACATTTTGAACAAAACACAATTTTTTTATTAAAATTTAGAAGACTTATTTCTAAATAAGAACCCAGACTTTGGTTCAAAAAGTCTGAGATATTTCTAAAGCCCAATTATAACCAGAAAAAAGGATATACAGTGAAGCCGTTATCTTTTTAATTCAAAGCTAACTTCATCAAAACTTCATCAAAATGAACAGTAGCTCATTTGTTATGGGTTATCAAGAAACACTCATAAATTGTGACATCTGTGGTTTCTATTTCAGTTGACAGGCTATCAGAGCATGTTTGGATCCAATTCTGAGTGTAATTCCAAGTGTTTTTCTGTTCTATGCTTCTTCTAATTAAGTAAGAGTATTAGTTTGGCCACACCCATGTTTACCAGGAAACACTGTGATTTTCTTTGCAAAAATAAATTTTATCTGCAATACTGAACTTTTTAGCCACAATTATAACTGTATTCACAACAATATCCCGAAACAGAAAGTCCAGCACTTACCTCTGGTGTCCTAAATTGGATAAAGAATCGCACTCTTATTGGAATAATCTGATATATCTTGGAGCACTAAACGACACGGACAAAGCTGGCATCACTTAGATGTGGGCTGAGCACTGCTGACAGAGCGCACTCATCAGCAGCTATGACTGCATTTGTTGTATGAGCCCAGAAACACTTGCAATTGATAATGAGGGAAATCAATTCAAAGGATATAGATGCTATAAATAAATGCTTTAATATAAATGAAAACTGAGATTTCTCAGAATAATTTAAAAGCATTCACTCTGCAGCTGCATTTAGTAATCTCGAAATAATTACTGTAATAATGGTGGGAATAGATTTCAATTATTTGCTTGTTTTTTGGATACTGGGCATGAAACACAGGGTCTCACGCATGTTAGGCAAGGCTCTACCACTCAGCTGCACCCGAGTTCAAATAGGTACTCCTTTGTCAGGTTGTAGAATATTGGTTTTGGGGTGATCACTGATACTTAAGAAGCTCCCATGGTGGGCAGCAAATATCAGCAAAGTTTACTGCCTTTTATGCCTTCATCACTGACTTGCTTGTGAAGCAGAAACACTATTTCTAAATTGTCTAAATTGTCTTAGCTCAGTTTTATTTGCAAATGTGTGCGGAGCAAAATAAGATGCATGTAAACATGCATCACAATGCAGTAAAGGAAAGATAAGCGCTGTAGCTGGCTGAGCAGACTGCTGCCAGGCACCCATAGTGTTGCTGGCCTTGCTTTCCTGACGATGCCTCCCACACAACTAACCCACACTCTCCACACTTCCTCAAGCACTGGGTGGAGTGGGACTCCCAGGAGTCAGGCCAGCATACAGAGGTGCAACACTGGGAAGTGGCCCCCAGGTGCAACACTGGGAAGCATTTCTCCCCTCACCACTCCAAACCAAGGAGCTCTCTGAGTGTCCTGTATTTGCTCAAATCTCCACAGGCAAGTACTGAGCCCTGCCCACAGGAAGGTAGGGACAGAGAGCATTGCCTGCCACATATATGCACTGAAGAGTCCATGGACCACACCCAAGATGCCCAGGGGAAAGGAGGAAGCAAGGAGGCTCTTGTGCCAATCCCCTTTTTGGGTCTCCTGTCTCTCTTAGGCAGAGGCTATTTTGCCCTCAATATAATTTCCTACTCTTAAAAATAAATAAAAGAAAGATACTGATGCCACCTGGCTTATTGTAGTGAAACTGCTAACAATAGTGTCTCATTTTAAAATGGCTACCTCAAGACTAAGGCTATATGAAACTGGATGGTGAAGCAGTAAACCCACATTAAGCTGATTTGAAGCAAACCATAACTCCATATGCCTAATGCCTCTTTTATCCCCCGCCCCCACAATAGGCTTTTATCCATTTTCTATTATTGTACATGGATCAAATGTGATGAGAGAAATTTGGAAGGTCTCTGCACCAGTATTTGTTTTCCACCAAAATCATGAGGTCTTTTCTACTTCAAAGAATTAATTTCAGTACAAGGAGAGGGGTGGTGAATAAAGGCCAAAGAAATAGAGAAGACATCAACATCTAAATAATAGGACATATTTTCAGAACTGTTCATTGTTCTGTGGGCCTGAGAACAGAACTGCAAGTGAAAGAAAGCCCAGTTCCAGGCACTGTTTATATCTGGCTTTTGATGGGCTCAGTCCTTCTCATCTGATGATGGACTTGGTTGAGACTCTAGAAAGCTGAGACCAAGCTATAGGAGGAACCTTTTGTGCCTAGACCCTCTCCCAAACTGATTTCATCTGTTTCTCGTGTGGCCTAAAGCATTGAATTGTTTTATTTATTGTTTGCTTGTTGTTTGTTTGTTTGTTTTAAAAATCTATTTATCACTAATAGGGAATACATGCATATAACATGGAATTAGAAATGTGCATAAAATGAGTACAATAAATCTGTCCAAACCTATCTTGTCACCCACTTCTTTAGAAAATAACTTCCAGAGAACATTATATAGCACATACAAATTATATATTTATCTATAAGATGAAAACTGTACCCCATACTGTCCTGTGCTTGCTTTGCTATTTTACTCAAATGTCCTGATTCTCTTTGCTTTTTCAATGACTCTCCTATTACTAACTCTTACAATGGTAAGGTTTGTGTGTATAATTGATGTGCTAATATTCAAACACTATTACTAACTAAACTACATAGTTTGCATTAGAATTCACTTTGTTATGAATCCAATGGATTTGGACAAACATATAATAATGGCATCCATCATTAAAGAATTCTATAAATAAATTTATTGCTCTAAAAATCGTCTATGCTTCACCTATTCTTGTTTCCTTACTTTTCCCAAATTCATGACAACCACTGATCTTCTTACTGTTTCCTCAAGTTTGCCTTTTGCAGAATGTAATATAATAAGAATCATTCATTATGGGCTTTTTTCAGCTTTTTGTCCCACTTAGAATTCCTTCATGTCTCTTCATGTCTTGACAGCTCTCTTTGAATAATATTCCACTGTGCTGATGTACCCAAGTTTGTTTATCCATTCACCCATTGGAATCTATCTTGGTTGCTTCAAGTGTTGACAACCTCAATTCCTTTTGGGTAAATGCCAAGGAGCATGATTGGTGGATTAGATGTTAAGAATATGTTGGATTTTGTAGACACTCTAGATTGCCTTGCCAAGAACCTGTGCCATTTGGCATTCCTACAACAATGAGTAAGAGTTTCTGTTGCCCCATGCCTTTACCAGCATTTCCTATTGTTCATGTTTTGGATTTTAGTGAGTCTAGTGAGTAGGCAGTGGAATCTCATTGTTATAATTTTTTGACATTATCTAGTGACATACAATGTTGATCATCTTTTAAATGGCTTATTTGCCATTTTTATTGTCATAATTATATCTTGACCTTTTTCTTATCTTTGGTCTTTTTTTCTCTCCACGTTGGACTATTATTGCTGTTTTAAGATTTCTTTGAATATTTTGGATACAGGCTTTTTAATCATACATAAGTTATGGATGCATTTTCTCACAATCTGTGATTTATCATTTCATTTTCTGAGCAGTAACGTTGTTTCTGTGGGTTTTTTGTTTGTTTGTTTGTTTTTTGTTTTTTGTTTTTTTTTAATTATGGTGTTGTCTAACTCTTTTGTTTTTTCATGGATTGTTTTTGGTATTGTATCTAAAAGTTATCCTGAATCCAAGATCACTTAGATTTTACTCTCACGTTATTTTTAGAAGTTTTATAGTTTTGTCCTTTCTATTTAAAACTAACCACTCTAAATTAGTTTTTGTGGAAGGTATGAGGTGTGTGTCTATATTCATTTCATTGCATATGGATGTCTAGTTCTTAATTGAAAAGATGTCCTCTCTTGTTCCAACTTTGCTTCTTCATTAAAGATTGCTTACTGTGTCTACTCATAAGCCTTGGTATCCAGGGTTTTATTGTTACAGAAAACAGACAAGACATGGAAAGAGATGACACTGAGAAGGTTTAAGAGACAGTTTATTTCATGAGTGAATTTCTGGCTAGGATGGTCACTGAGTTATATCCTGAGTCCTGGGTCCTTATTTTGTAGACATCTACATCTGTGTAAGAGGGGAGCACAGAGATCATGTGAGTGCTATTCCCACCCTAGAGTGGGTAGCCTGCTTGCAACATAAGAAAGAAAAAGAGGCTTGCTCTGCCTCCACACAGTGAGACCCTGTAGACTCTGTCCTACATGTAGGAAAGTTAAAAAAAAAATCTGTTGGAAAAAGAAGAGTAAGGCATGCCTAAAATTTGCACAAGGGAGAAAACTGAAAAGATCACAGCAGAAATCAATGCATTGACATCTAAGAACACTATACAAAGAATCAATGAATTGAAGAGATGGTTCTTTGGAAACTTAAAGGAAATCAACAAACCCCTAGTTGATCTTATCAAAATTATAGGAAAGAAAGGCTCACATCCACAGAATTAGGAATAAAAAGGTTAAAATCACAATGGTTCCAAGAAATCCAGAATATCAGGTATGCCTACTTTGAGAACTTGTGTTCTAATAAGATGGAAAATGCTAAGGAAATGGACAAATTCTTAGATACATAGGAATTACTAAAGCTGCACCAAGAAGATATAAATTTCCTAAAGAAACCAATATCAATTAAATCAGATCAGAGATGTAATTAAAAATCTACCAGCAAAGAAAAGCCCAGGCCCTAATGAACTCACTGCTCAACTCTATAAGAAATTTAGAGAAGATTCAATATCTCTACTTCTCAAATTCTTTAATGAAGTAGAAAAGCAAGCAGTATTACCAAATTTATTCCTGGAAGCAAGAATTACCCTGATACCAAAACCATAGAAGGACCTGATTAAGATAGATAACTATAGTCCAATCTCTCTAATGAACATAGATTAAAAAAATCTTCAATAAGATATTAGCAAACAAGGGCTAGCCAAACAGCTCAGGAGATTAAAATGCTTGCAAGCAGGTACAGGGGCTGGGGTTCAATCCCCGGGTCTGCAATGCTGGCCCCACTCCTGGGGCATACTGAGACAATAATTGAGACGGCATAGTGGGGTATGCCTGTAATTTCAGGTCTTGGGAGGTTGTAAAAATGTAGATCATTATGAGTCTGATCTAGTAGTGAGACCTTGAACACCCTATAGACGCTTCCATGAAATACAAAAAGAAAAAATAAAGATACTGGCAAACAAAATGATCAAGAATATACCTTATGTTCAAGTGGAATTTAACCCAGTGATGTAGAGATGGTTCAACATATATAAATCAATAAATATAATATACCACATCAACAGAGCCAATGATTATCTCAATAGATGAAGAAAAACTTTTGACAAAGTCCATCCATGATAAAGATTCTACATAGAATTGTAATACATGGTCTTTATTTCTATCTGATGAAATCTGTCTATGACAAAAAAAAGTCTAATGCTAAGTGGACAAAAACAGAAAGTTTTGACTCTAAAATCAGACACAAGACAAGAATGTTCATTGTCTCCACACTTGTTCAG
>PVKN010043706.1:0-10189 GCA_004027915.1 Capromys pilorides
AGGTACAGGATGGTCTTACTGTTCAAGTCCTTCTGGCTAAATTTCTCACAGATAAATTCACCTACAAAAAAAAAAAGAGAGAGAGAGAATCTTATGAATAATCAAACAAAACATTAAATGAGAGCTGCTAAGATAACATGGCTTTTTATTAAAGAGTTTTATTTTACTTGAAACACAGTTTTAAAGAACAGCCAGAGACCGGTTAGGTGGTTGCGACTGTCCTAGCCCGTGCACAGGCGCAGGTCCCTTGTGACGCGAGTGGTCACCACAGATCTGTGAAATGGGCTGGGAACAGAACACAGATGAAAGGGGTTGACACAGAAAAACTGCACAACATTTTAAGGAATTTGATATTGGACCAGCTATGAACAGTGGTCTTGGAGGCTAGCATGCATGGTAATCTATTTCATTCTTCACTTTTCATTGATTTTCCCATTAATACTAAGGTTTCCTTAAATATTTTTGAAGAAACTCGAGCGCAGTGCTCCAACACGCAGTCTTACAAACCCTCAAATACAATGTACGAATATTGACTTTAAATGTACTCTGCTCCAGAAGTAGTTGTTTTAAAAATACAAACTAAAAATAAAGGGAGGAGAGGCCAGAAAAGCCTGTAACTCTATCCAACCCAGCTGCCAACATATTAGGATCATTTTTATAAAGCAGAAATCATATGTAACCCAGAGAAACCAGGAGGAAAAAAAATCTCAGAATTTGTCAGGATCTGCTATCATTTAGAATTCATTGGCGGAAGAATAAATTAGGCACAATATGAATCTGGCGCAGGTACTGCGCGTGTTTCTGAACATGTTGCAATCTGGTTGTGGACTCCACTGCACACAGTAGGCAGCTGCGGGTCGGTACCGGGTTCTCCCAGTCCAGATGAACCCAGTGAGCCTCAACCCCCAACCTTCTTTAGCACCGGTATTGATTTATACATGGCATCTATCACTAAGCCCCGTGGCGTGTTTAGCAACTGGTTCTGCGCTTAATTAAATTACTCCCCAGCCTTGCCAGCTACTGGGTACTGCAAAATGAACGGCTAGGGGGATGAGGAAGGCCGCACCTGTTGTCGTGTTCTCCAGACGTCCATGCAGTGGGCCTCGTAAAATCTTGAAGATGATCTCGTCATCCCTGGTATCTGGGTCTGACGCCCTCAGCACGTGCGAAGTGATGTAAATTCCGTAGCAGCCGTTTTTGAGGAGCCCCACTTGGGAAGCAGAATGCAAGCGAGTGATTCGGGGCGCCGTTTTGTCCAGTTGGTCCACCTGAACCATCAATCATAATTGCACACAGTGTTATCCAAAGACTTTCCACCCCCATGCGAGGTCAGGCTTTAACGGCTGGACAATGGCGAACTCTCCCCAGGCTCAGATGGCCTGGATTCGTTGGTTAATTTTTGCGGAAGCCTGTCTTGTTCGCAACATCACTGGCGGATGTCACAGTGCCTGGAACAGGGGCCAGTTCGCTCTTGTAAACCCTGCCCTGACTCTGTTAACTTCTCTAACGTCTGATCTCTGGACATGAGCTTCCTGAGGGCAGATACTGTGCCCCACTCCTGTGCCCCAACTACCTGAGCCTGGAACAAGCCCTGAACCAAAAATGCCCCAGAAGCATGTGTCCAAATGAGGTGTTCAAACTGAGCCAAGAGGCGCATCGCAGACTCGATGCTGGCACCACAGAAAGACGGCTGCTTTCACCCGTATTTGATTTATAGAAGCAGAATTGAAGGGGTTTACGAACACCAAGCCTTTATTTCCCCCACATACCTGCTTAAATGGGAAAAGTGTGGAATAAAAATGGGAGTATCTACAGCAAGAAAATATTGAAAGTAATGAGATTTAGACTTGAAACTATTTGTCTTTTTGAGGATGGGGGCCAGGCCACTAGATCTGTGGGGTGGTGGGTGGTCCTGAAGCACGGGGGAGGAGAGAACCGAGATTCACCGCTGCGAACGAAGGGCTTCGCCCAGGCCTGTCTGCCCATCTGGAGCTGAGTCCATCATGTGAGTGATTCCTGCAGGCCAGGCGTGGAGGGGCCTGGGAGCTGGGCGCCGATTCCTCAAGGGCACCGGCTCACAGGTGCAAGGGCGCCCCGGCCCTCACCTGATCTCGTTTCCTTACTGCTTGACCTTCCCCACCACCCTGTGCTGCTGGGACTCTCGTCTACCTTAGAGAAGATGCTACATCGCTCATGACCTCAGACGCATTCTTGTGCAAGAAATTACGGCACAGCTGTTGCACAGGTAACGGGATGTAGCGTGCTGCTGCGTGACTGTGATCCCGGCTACGTGGGAGGAAGAGGCGGGAGGACCGCAGATTGGAGGGGCGCTTGGACATCTTAGAAAGATGCTTTCGCAAAAGTAAAAAATGAAAAGGGAAGTGGACGTAGCTGCATCGTGCAGTGCCCTGAATCCCCGCAAAGCAACAGCAAGCAAACAACACCGCGCGGTGAAACGACTAAAACATGAAACGATCCCGACATAGAGACGGTTAGAACGGTATCTTAGCTTAAAAACGGAGCATGCATACAAAGCCAGGAAAAAATAATAGCTCCTCCTTCATTTCTAATTGGAATTTTGTAACAACCAATCATTTTTCTTTCCTCTTGCAAGCAACAAGGTTGTTTCCAAAAAACAAAATTAATCATCATTCATGGTGGGAAATATATGAACAGATATTTTAATGTTTTACTGGTAGAGGAGTGAACTAATGAAATTTTCCTCTCTGAACATATCTTACAGAAACAGGTGTGTACACAAAAATGTCTATGAATATAATCTATGAAAATATTATTCATAATATTAACTAACAAAAAATCCCCCACGCAGAGGCTCAACAGGAGATTTATAAACCATCTCCACTGAATCCAAAACAACCTTTCAAAATCTCATTTGCAAGGAATATATACAGACATAGAGAAATGCTAACAAAACATGAAGGGTGGAATGGGGTGACATACATATCTAATGTACATATCAGCTAATTATATTACCCAGATAAAAAACAGAAGAAAGCTACCATAATAGTTATCATAGAGCGGTATTTTGAAAGATTTTTGTCCTTTGTCCTTTTCTATAGCTTACGAATTCTTTCCAATAGATAAGTATTTTATAAACCACAAAGGCAACAATCACCTATCACAAGCATTCCACTTTCCTGAAAGTGGCAGACAGCCACACTCAGATCTGTAGAACTGGGTCTCAGTTGGGGAGCCAGTACTACGGCATGTAGGGGGTGAAGCCCCCACAGCCATAGCAGGCAATCAGGAGATGATCATGCAAGAAGAGGGAACATCGAAGTTCTCCAAGGCATGCCAGAAATTCTCAAAGACAATAGATAGCTGAACGTAGGATGCTTGTCTTCATGATGTGATGTCACATTTGCCTTAAAAACAAGCCCTGTTAAGGTACTTCATGCCCGTTTTAGTCATTTGTCTTATAAAATAATATCTAAACTTTAATTCTAGTCTCTTCTTGTGCCTCTGGCCATGCTCACACTAACACCTACCTGCTCTAGTCTTGTGACGCTTCTGGCTTCTTCAGAAGACTTTGTCTAAGGCAGATGGCTTTCCACAGGGAGAGCCAGTCTCGTCCCATCCACTGCAGGCCTTTGAAGGCTGAGGTCCCCGCCAAAAAGGAGGGACTTCATGTCCGACAGCTCCTGACTCTGCAGACCACAACATCGACTACTGCTGAAATGTCTAGCTTGCCAGCGCGCCCCACTATTGTATGAAGGAGTTCCTAAAATCAACCTCTGTCTTTCCTGTCTCTATAGCTATTCTGCATAGCCCACATATTATTTATATGTTATATCTCTATGCATTATTTGGAGTTCCATAGGTACAGATATGTGCGCAGTGTACGCATCGTGCCTGTGTGCACACACACACTATCTGTGTTCCTCTGGTGAACGCTAATAGAGAAACTAAAGAGCAAGAGAGAAATGCCGATGATTTTACCAGAGAACACTGTGAAGTCAGAGACAAAATTGCATCTTTTTGGCGTTGGCGGAAGCTCACAGGATAATGGTGAACTACACCGGAGAGCGGTAGAGGTAAGGGCTGGCAGCCAGAACACACGTGATGCATTTTGACTAAAAGGAGGGAACCCCATTATGTTCGCCAAGAAGCAAAAAGGATACACTTGAGTCACTTGTAGGAAAGTGGGCGCACTTGGAGACCATCACGTAACGCGAAGCAAGCACCAACTGGAACAGCCAATGGCTTCTCTTGCAGGAGACACTCAATATAGAAAAGAAGTGACCAAGAAAGGACACGCGAGAGAGAAGGAAGAAGCCGTTGTAACCCAACATGGGCAATATCCTAGAAGTGCACCATGATTTAGCAAAATTATCTTATGTCCTTTCTAGGGTTTTTTTTTTCCCCTCTCCGTCTGGCTATTAATCTGTATCTGAGGCCATCCACCTTATCAGGTCTTATAAGACAAAGCAATGAATCTATTGCTGGAGTAGAAGGGCAGGGGTGGAGGGCAGGGGAAGGAACAGAATCAAGCTGTGTCCTGCGCGCTCAACAGTTCCCCACAGTGAACGCCATCACTGTTTACACAAACGACTACGAATAAATTTTTAAAAAGCCAGCAAATGGGGCAGAAGAGTGTCACAGAAGGGACAGAGTTTGAAATCGGAAAGACGTGAGAGTGTTGTTTCTATTTTGTCGAATCATTGAAGTTCTAAGCCTTATCTTTCATCTATAAAATGTAAATAAAATTTTCCTCGTAAGATTTTTATGAGACTCAAATAAGTTGTACGCAAAGTGTATTTGTCCTTTAGCTGAGAATAAAAAAAGTTCTTTCTGATGTTATCATTCTCATCATTAGGCTATGGATAGCGCTGAAACTGACTGTAAATTTTCACTTGTTTAGTTAAAATTCCAGTAGCTGACATGGACAGGGAAGGATCCTCCTAATGACATAATCACTGCTGTCTTGCAACGGATCATCGACAGTGCTTCCGGCGGCATGTGAATGCCTTCGACATTTAATTGTGCCTAATTCCCAGCACGATTCTATAGGCCTGTTTTTCAAAGAAGACATAGATTCCGAGGAGTCAGCAAGCTCTTTCCAGGCGGCACAGCTACAAAGGCAAAGCAGCAGGGCAGACCCAGGCCTCCCTGATCCCCAGGCCCACGGCTCTGCTCCTCCTGCGCTGCCACGGCCGCCCTCCCACGCCCATTCCACAACCTCCCACCAAAGCGCACTGTGGTCCACGGTGAGCTGAGCTGGGCTCCCACCCCTCTTTCTGAACCGAAGTCACTGAATAGCCCAGGCTGGGTTCGGACGCATGATCAGCCTACCTCACTCTCCTAAAGCGCAGCAATTACACATGTGCACGGGCACGACATGGTTTTAGGCATGTTAATGTGTCCAGCATGCTGCGGATGCACACATTATATCTGAACCAAGAGGGAAGGGAGAATTTCTCCTCAGCTCTGGGCAACACTTGCCTGAATGGCGAATGGAACAGGGTCCTCTCTGACTCTCCCATCCACCATGAAGCCCTGGTTTGTCCCATCCGTGGCCACAAAAGTAAAGCAGTCACTCTGCGAGTCCCGTCCTGAGTGCCGATAGGCCACAGTCCCGTTGTCCACATCCCACTGAGTGAAACTGCGTCCAAGCAGCACGGTGCCTCGGAGGTAGAGCCGGCCGTGCTGCGGGAGCTGGGCCAGGAGGAAGGTCAGCTTCTCGGCGGGCGTGTCGGGGTCGACCAGCTGGAGGAGGTCCGGGGAAAGCTGGCCCACAGCCCCGCTGGCCAGCCGCAGCCCTCTGCTCCGAGTCACCACCGGCAGAGCCCTGTCCATGGCCTTCAGTGTGATCTCCAACTGCCCATGCTTGGTCCACAAGCCGTTGCTGAGGAGGAATCTGGCAAAGAGAGGCAAGGAGCCATCAGCATGGGCTCTTGTGTCACCATCTACCGGAATGAAACGATCACAATGCACATCTTTACTAAAGGACAGGTGGGGTCGTGGCACATGAACAGTCAATGGCAGAGCCTTCCAAAGAAGGTCTTTCTGTCATGACGGCAGCCACCGGCTAGCACTCGCTGTCCACCCAGGCCATGAGCATTTGCTCAGCAGGACTGCTGGAAGGGCCCTGGACTGTAGCAGACAGGCCATCGTCTTGGCTATATCCCTTGCCCCAAAGAGAAATTTCATATCAACTTAGAGTCAGCGCCTGATGTTGAAAAGTATATTAATACTTATAATTTTGTATTTTGCCTTTTTTTCTTCTGTATTTTATAGGGAAGGGTCTACAGGGTGTTCAGGGTCTCATTACTAGATCAGACTCATCATAATCCACCTGTTTACAGCCTCCCAAGAGCTGGGATTACATGCATGCGCCACCACACCCAGTCTCAGTTGTAGTCTGAGCTATTTGGCTGGCCCTTGTCTTTGTTTGTTTGGTTGGTTGGTTGGTTAGTTGGTTGGTTGGTTGGTTGGGGTTTTTTTTGGCTAGCTCAGGCTGCCTTAAGGTTGGGTCTTGGGATCAAACTGCTGTTCCCTGTGCCTGAGTGGGAGTGCCCACACAGGTGCTTAAACTACTGAGCTAACCTGAAAGCCCCCCACCTTGTTTTTTGAGTCAGGATCACACTAAGTTACCCCGTCTGGGCTCAAGCTTGTGACACTCTCACGTCAGCTTTTCAGAGTGCTGAGATTACAGGCTTATTGGTAGTGACCGGCTGCAATCCTATTTTTTTTTCCATGAGATTAATAAGCTAAACTTTTAAGATTTATGGTTACAGAGCCAATAAAATGAAGTGCTGAATGGACTGAATTTGGTGAAGTCACTGCACTCAGATCTCCATAACATGGCTAAGGGTGGACCACATTATGCAGTCCCATGACCTCAGCTCACTCATCGCCCTGGTCACCTTCACTCTTCTGTAGAGTGGGCGAAACGGAACAGCTGCTCTCCAAGTGTCACCCAACCCTGTGATGTTATGTGAGGCTCTAACACCCTACACGAATGGGCCCCCAACGGGCCTCTACACTGCTTCCTTTTGAATATGGAGGAGTTATGCTAGACAACGATTCTTTTCATGTTTTAAAGGAAGGTCACGCCTGGCGTGGTGGCGCACACCTGTAACCCCCGCACTCAGGAGGCTGAGGCAGGAGGATCATTGTGAGTCTGAGGCCAACCTGGGCCCCAAAGTGAGCTCAAGGCCAGCCTGAACTATACAGTGAGCTTGTCTCAAAAGGAAAACAAACTAACATACATAAAGGAAGGCCAGGACACTTGGCTGGGGTCCTAAGGCGGGTAGCAGGTGAAGCCAGGATTGGGACCTAGACCTTTCCACCTCTGCCCTACAGAGGTTAAACACTGATGAGAAGTCCACCAAGAAAGAATTCGGCACCTGAGCACCAGTGCAAAAGGAGAAGCCGTTTTATCAGAGCTGAAAGGACACACATTCGAGGGAACTCAAACCTTTTCAAATCTTGGCTTTGCCATGGCATCATGTGCTTTTGATTATGTTGGTCATTAAATCACATTCAATCCACTGCAGTTATTCGCACAGCAGCATTAATGTAAATCATCTTACATAATTTCAACGTATTATTTTTATTTTAAAGAAAATCAAACGCATGGTGAAATCATACATACATTACACCATATTAAAATTTCAAAAAATTAGGAAGCCACTACTAGCAAGCAAGATCAGAATGCTCACGACTGGCCAAGAGACATGTCTTGTACTTAGAGTTCATCACGGGGCTGCGTCTTATTAGCTTTTCTCTGTATTCATAGTTGCTAGAAATATTTAGGAAAGATAGATTTTTAAAAATTAATTTTGGGCTGAAGAGATAGCTCAGTAGAATAAGCACTTGTTTAGCAAGCGCAAAGTCCTGAGTTCAATCCCCAGTACCACACACACATACACACACAATTAGTGTTATTAGTACCCTTTAGATATACCTAATGATAATATCCAGTACAGGGTAATTGCACAGGTGCATGATGCATTTTGATGCTTTTTCGTACCCTAGTGCCCTCCCCTTCTTCAGCCCCTTGTCCCTTCCTCATTTACAAAAGATTTATATCCAACTTTCCTTCTATTACTTCTTTCTTTCCCCCTTCTCCCTTCCTTTGTTCCCTTCCCACTTGGGCATTTTCTTCCCATTTCTCAATATCTATCATGCATTTTGGTCCTTATTTAACTAGAAGGACACATATACTCCATAAACGTAAGAATTTCTAGAAATCATGTTTTGGTGGAATATTAAATGATTTAAAATTTTTCTTAGAAGATTCTACTTGTTAACTACAGAAAGCATAGGGCATATTTATTTTGCTAATCCAGTCAATTTGTCTAACGAATTCTTTACTCTTGGCCAGACTCTGTCTTATCTGTCAGGGTTTAAACAGGGATGGCTTACTCTTGACCATAAATGGACCTGAAATCAAGGAGCCCAGCCTGATGGAACCTGCCTACGGCAACAGTAAGGGAGAAGAACAATTAGGCAGAGCCTAAAGGGAGACCAGGTTGATGGGGGTCCAGATTTTTCTTGGGGAGCTAAGATGAAGTTGTAAACTTTCTAGTTGTCCAGTTACAAAGCCTACCTTGAAGGAAAATATGAGTGCCAGAATAAGGTATCTATGCCCACCCCCAAGTTCAAATTGCTGAGGGAAGCACAACAGATACACACCCAGACTTATAAAGAGCATAAACTGTCTTTTCTCGTTTGTTTTTCCTCCAAAGCACATTTGTACAATTTAATAAAGTCCTAAACTAGTTTCAGAATTGCAGATAAAGCCGAAAGAGCAGCTTCCTCACACAGATAAATCCATTTTCTTTTTATAAAGAAAAACTTATGCTTAATATAAAATTGGGCAGTTTCACTTGAGGAGTATGTGGTGTTCATGAAATTAGTTTTTTATTTAAAAAAGCACACCTAACAAAACAAGTGTATGCTTTCCAAACTTCTCACTGTCCTCACATTCACACTTTCAAACATTGTGAGAGACGGGATCTTATATATGAGAATTATTGTATTTGTCAGACAAAACCCTTTTGTAGGACCATATTATAGTTCTGTTTTCCTTATTTTCACATTTCTTCACGTTTTTCATACTTTCCCTACCTCTAGTTCCTATTATTTGACCCTGGGTCAAATTCCTTATCCAATGCCTATAAAAAACGCGCACTTAACGTTGACCCTTTTGCATCTAATGTACAGGAAAGAACATGAATTGTTAGTAATTGTGGAGTGAAAGGCTGCACCTCGTTAAATGTCTATCAAAAGTCAGCCAAAAATGAAGGGAAAAAAACAGCAAAGAAAGGGAGAGATGAGGATCAGGACGCAGCCAGGCTTGACGTGGGTCCTAGGGCCTGCCGGGCTCCGTACCGTGATCTGCACTGAGTATTGGACTTTCTTCTCTGCAGAGCCCATTCTGGAACTGTCTTTGAGGATGAGCTCCTCATAGCTCAGTCTCGGGAGCATCGCGCGCACGTGTGTGTGTGTGTGTGTGTGTGTGTGTGTGTGTGACCTCTGTGAGGTCACAGAAATTGTCCGCTGGTCCAGGCTGCACATCTCAAACTCATCCCTGCCTGATGATTGGGACCTGACCATGCTAGAACTAGGCAGCCTGCCATCAGACAGATGGGAAGGGGGGTAAGCAGGCCAGGGCCACGGGAGAGCAAGAAAGATGTTTACTGAGAGAAGTGCTCCCAGCTGGGACCCCCAGGCAGCTGTCTGCACCGACCTACGGCTAATAAGCCAGGGGTGGAGAAGATGCAATTTCCAAATATGACTGGATCACATACATCACTTCCCATTCCCTCCTGAGGAACAATGAACACCACTTGCAGGCAGGGCCACTGAGAGAGAGATGGGGTGGGGAGGCTTGCGCGTGGGCCCCCAGGCAAAATAAAGCCAGCAGAAGAAATGAAACAAGAGCAGCGCCGCTCGTGTCTGCCGAAGTCGACCAGATGATCTTCCAAATGTCATTCCCCCACCAAATCCCTATAAATACACACTCTCAAGGTTTAAAGTAACAGTGCCATCGCTGGGTTGGTAGCCAACCCGTGGTGAGGAAGCCGGTAGGGCGGAGGCACTGGTGCCTTCTGTGTGCCTATCTTGTTTAATGTCCCTTCCTCCACCCTCCCCCTGGGGAAAGAGTGTGGCCAGGACGACCGCCATCCCCCTGAAATTCAGGAAATGATTCCCGGGTTTG
>PVKN010043707.1:0-10195 GCA_004027915.1 Capromys pilorides
CCTCCTCCTTTTCAGTACCAGGGATTGAACTCAGGATCTTGCATTTGGCAGGCAAGCACTTATTCTATTGAGCCATCTCCATGGCCCCAAAATCACCATTCTTAATTAGCTAATCCTGTTTTGAAAATCTGTAACATGTGTAGTGTTGTTTTTTACTCTATTTCTGTCTTTTTTTGTTTGTTTTTGCTTGCTTTTACTCTTCAAAATTAAATTAAATTTAAAAATAAAATAAAACAAAACATCGAAGTCAAGTACAGCAAAACATTTGTTTATCAAGTAGTTGGTAATGATGATAAAAAAACGCTAAGCAAAAGGTGCTAATTAATAGTTTTATTTGAATACTAAAGTATATTAAAATGTATAAGAGTTTTAAGTGGAAAAATTAAAATGTGCACCATGTAAAATTTATGCCGTAGTATAATTAGTAACCGCTCCATGCTTCACATTTGTGACATTTACAAGTCAGGTATTAAGCTAAAACTATGCACTATTTCAAATAATCACAATCAATGATAGTAATACTCCACTGTCAGAGAAGGAAGCAAGCAAAAGTAAAATATTATAGTACCTACTAACCAGTGTATCTGATATATGCATGTGTGAATTTGTCCCTAGAAACTGGGTTCCCAGGAATTGTGTTTTCTTGAACACTTTTACAGGACCTAGTAGAGGATAAGAGGGAAGAGAAAGGCTGGAAGAGAACAGGTCTTGCAGGTCAGCTCATGCGCAGCATGATTTGTGAAGAAAAATTTCTTCTTTTAGATTTATAATGTAAGAAATAATCAAGCGCTAAGCATATCCTTAAATTTAGGCTGTAATCACTATAATTTGTCACCATTGCAAGCTCAATTCATGATGTCACCTGAGTTTGTATACTTGAGGAGAATTGTTTAGGTTGTCAATAGCAGTTTACAAATGAATAGCTAAAGTAATGCATAACTGCTAAGTTATAGTACTAAAAACTTATTCCAATTTTTAGCTTATAAGCTTGATTCAGAGTTCATAAAAATTAGCAGAGAATAGAGTTTAACAATAAATATCACTTCTGGAAGCTTGTATGCTTTAAGAGGATTGCTGAGCAAATCTCAACAGGGGAAGCTTTTGAAGGGGTAAAACATAGCTGTGCATCTGTTGTTCTGGGCCCGGAGTGGTTCTGGGCAGCAAGACCATGCGAGTGAAGCAGGCAGGCCTGCTTTCATACGGTGCTTGGAAAACAGCAATCATGGCTCAGGGACCTTGCAGCCAGCGCCAGTTACACCTTTCCTGAAATTCTTGGTAATTCTTAACACCAGCAACACAACATCATCTTCCTCGATGCGACTCAGGAGAAGATGTGCAATTCTTCATGCATTCAATCAAACGTATTAGCAGTCTACAGGTAAAATTATATCTCCCCTCATCTCTGACCTCTATTTTCAATCCATGTTAAAGCTTTAAATGATTAAACCTTCAAATAAATGATTACATATGCCTGTGATAAAACACATTTGGAATGAGCAGGTGACTAAGTTTTTCATTTAAAGTTAAAGAGAATTACTTTAAGTGTTTTAGCCTCAAAAGACTGTATTCTACAAAAAGCCTGTTTTGTTCACATTTATGACTCAATGTAAAATATAATACGATTATTGACCGCTGGGACTGTGCAACTCAACAACTCACAAGCCTACTAATTCTTCTCTTTGATTGCAAAGAGAGCATTTAGATTTTTAAGGTTCTGTCCTATTTTCTAAAGGTAAATACCTTGTCATGACTCTGAATTACCTCCTAACCTTTTCTGATGCCTACTTTCCAGAGCTCCAACTCTCCTCTTCCTCCTCTCCACCTTCATCTTTGTCTTCTGCTCTACCTAACCAAATCCCACAAAATTTACCCCTAACTGAGGTCAATTTCAAGCATTTGTAGCTTCCAAATCTTTAAAGATACTCATTCTCCTAACTGTTGAATAGTCTATAATTTCCCCAGAAATGACAACAAAAATCTTAGTGCAAAAAATTCCCTTCATGCTTGAAATTAAATACAAAGTCCAGATTAGCAAATTAAATGAGAATACATTCTGAAGGCTTTCTTTTGCATTCCCAAGGTTGCAGATGGAGAGCTATGGAACGCAGCCATCCAGTACAGCGACACTCCACCACAGTCATGTATAGAAACCCCCCGAGTAAGCTGAGAAGATCACTATGCTCAAGTCATGAGTTACGCAAGAGTCTTCATCTGCGGGATTCAGCGTTTTGCAAAAACATTCCTGAGGATTTCAATATATCCTCAACCTTAAGAAACACTCATCAAAAACTCTGGCCAAAACAAGTAGATGTAAAAAGTCAGTGTTTTCCTGCATAGCCTACAGACACTCACAGTCCATCTTGTCAGGTCAACAGCTAATGATCCTTCTCATGGCAGGGGTCACCTAATTATTACATTAATTACTCTGTTAATTTTCATAATAAAAGCCCTGTGTTGATGGAAAAGTTCTTTTGATGTTTGAATTGGGGACGTTCTTTTCAACATTTATCATTGAATCTAAGTAGAATTTTCAAGTCATTCTGCCTCCCACTAGGCCATTCATTCCTCTTCAGTTTTTCATTTTTAGGGATCAAGCTAGCAAAGAAAAGTCTTGGTTTTATTTTTAGCCTTATGTAACGCATTTCATAACTCAATGTGAGAAAAAAGGCTGTCAGCAAGGACGTTTGAAATAAACTTACACACCTATTTTTACTTAAAACTCAACAATTTGCTGTTATATAAAAATATTTTTTGCTACTGAAATATACTTGGGAGTATTTATCCATGAAATTTTGTTTTTCTGTTTCTTTTTCCTAATCACTTAATGCATTGAAGTAAGAAGGCTGGAACTGAGATCACCGAAAAGAACAGACACTGAAATATTGCCTGTTTCGTAACAGAGCAACACCTGCACAGTTACAAAGTCTTCCTGTGACAAATAATTAATAGTGGTGTACACTAGTTGAGTGAATACTGACGGAAAATACACCTGTGGCGTAGCGGTCATGCTGGTTTCCTAGAGCTACCAAAGAAAATCACCATAATCTTGATGGTCGGAAGCATCAGAAATGTATTCCTTCATAGCTGTGGACTCCACAAGATCAAAATCAAGGTGGCAGCAGTGTTGCTTCCCTTTGGAAGCTTCCGGGCAACCCCACTCCTGGCCTCTCTCATGTGTTTGGGGGTCAGGGCAGCCCTCGGCCTTCCTCAGTAAGCACCATCCAGGATAAGCCTGTGATCTGTAGGGGTTGCTCCCCAATTTCTCAGTTTCTAATAGGATACCCATTATCAGGTTTACTGTTCAGACAAATTCATGGTAATATCACTTCAGTCTTTTATTTTACTTACATTTACAAAGACCTTTATTCCACATGCAGTCATAATGTGAACTTCGGTGTGGAGGGCGGCCTGGAAGGGACACATTTATTCCACTAGCGTACTGATATTTTATCTTACTAAACTCTTTCATATGTATACGTTTAACATTTGCATAAGTTTCACATTTACAAAAGGAGTTTTTTGTATGGCAACAAATAGATGCCTCTTGTTCAAACTATTTCACTTAAAAAAAGGTAGAAGAGGGAAGTGGGGAGGAAAAATATTCTTAAAAGGAGGAGAGGCATTGTGAAGTGTTACATCCCTGAGCCAGGTCCCTCTGCGGCATGCGACGGCTATGTACTACAAATGTTCCAATAATTTTCTTAAAGAAGTGGAGAACCAGTTTTACCTTTAACTTGGGACAACCTAGATTAAAGTTCCATCTCAGTTACATTCCAGCGATGTAGTCTTTGGGAAACTATTGGTTATGTAAATTGTATTTCTCATCTGTCCAAGATGCTTCTACCTATTTTTCTCAACTTCTCTTGGCGCAGACGTTGAGCGCGTTTATCTTTGCGGGAAAAGACAAATGCGCGTACCGGGATGGCAGGGGCGGCCTGCGTGCCCTGGGCTTTCCGATGCACGTGGCTCTGTGTGCAGCACTTGGGAAGCAGGGTCGGAAGTGGTCTGGTGTGCATTTACTTCGTTAAGAAAATGTGATTAAACAAAGATTTATCCGTGCTTCAGGAAAGATAATGCTGTTATTTGTCGGAACGTTATAAACTATTATTTTTGATAGTCACATGATTTTGTATTTTCAGTGTTTCATTTCTTTACAAGTCCTACAACTACGTTCCATTAAAAATTGAATTTTCTTTTATTAAAAAATGCATTTTATTTTCAGATACATGTGTTTTACTGAAGAGCATCTTTGCCAGAGATTAATTTCTTTATAAATAAAAAATTATTACATTAAAATAATGTTACAATTTATTATAAAGATCCATACTTCAAGGCCTTAAACCTAGATGGTTGTTGCTAATGGAAAGCCATATGGAAATTACCTAAGACTGTCTCTGTTTCAGCGAGGGTCCCCAGAGCCGGAAGTGGCAGAACACTTACACGGAAAATGGCCCTGAATTTGTGGGTGGGTGACACAAAAGGCCTGTGATTTGAAAATGGTGTGCTCCTTCAAAAGGCATTGAGCCTAGATTGTGGCTCCGATTTGAAAATGGTGTGCTCCTTCAAAAGGCATTGAGCCTAGATTGTGGCTCACTATTAATCCCTTACTGCTCCTAATTTGTCAATTAGACTTTTTTTTATAAGCGTATATGTATAGGAAATAAGCTAGCATGTATTCCATTATTTGCCTCAGTTTTAGGCATCCACCGGCGGACTTCAAATGTATCCTCTGAATGTAAGAGGGAATTATTATCTGCACATAGATACATGGGCGTAGTACTTGTTGGGGTGACAAACAGAGCTCCTAAAAGAAATATGGAGGCAGTGCTGGGCAGGGAGGATGTAAATCACTGAACAGTGATTTACCTGCCAGGGATTGCATTTTATATTCCTAAGTGCAAAAGTTCAGAAATAGTCATAAAAGAAGCCAGAAAATTTCTAAGATTATTAAAAAATTTAGCCTTTTTCACTCTGTGATAATGACTATTACATACCAGACAGCAAAGGCTATACAACACTGTTGATCATTCACAATATTTGTCAGTGCAAACTATTTGTCCCCACTTTATTCGGTGCATTCCTACACCTGTATTTTCCTTTATGCTGCATTTTAAATTATTTAAAGTCCTTGCTTCAATATCCCTGCCACTGTGTTCTAGAATTTAACTTAGTTTTCTTTGTACCTTAGATGTCTAGCATTGAGCTCAGTGGACAGGAGATGACAGGCATTCAGTAAATGTGAGATTAACTCCAAATGACAAATAAAAATCAGAAAATATAAAATGAATTACAAACTAGAGGTGAATGATTGAATGTTCTGCTGGGGAGTTAAGAATTGAAAACTAAATTATACATCTACAGCAAAGTAATATATTCATTACTTGAAGAAAAGCAGATACGTAATTCACCAGTGCTGAGAGCTGGCCTGCTCAGAAAGCCAGGTGAATTATTCATACATGTTTTAAGAAAGGTAGGAAAGATACCCTATCCTAAATATATTTTTTTAAAAAATAGGAAACATACTGATGAATTCTGACAATACTCAATAGGAACTAAGATCAGGAACATGTGGGCATAGAAACTGTTTTGAGTTAAATTTAAAGAAATGAGGCAGGCCAAATAGCTCAGCAGAATAAAGCACCTGCTTAGGCAGACACAGGGGCCCAGGGTTCATTCCCAGGTCTGTTGTGCCAGCGTTGCCCCTGGGGTGCACTGAGGTGGCGATTGAGACTGGGTGTGGTGACGTGCGCCTGTAATCTCAGCTCTTTTTTTTTTTTTTTACTTATTTTATTTTCTTAAACCTCATTTATTTGTTTGTGTTATGGTCGGCTCAGCCTTCCCTGTGGGGGAGAGGGGGTGGAGGAGATGGCGCAGCATATGGTGCCTGGGATCGACCTGCAGTCCCTGCAGTGGCCTTAACTTTCCAACACTCGTGCTTTACACTGCTGAGCCATCTCACCAGCCCTGTAATCCCAGCCCTTGGGAGGTCTCTCTATGTAATGAGACCCTAAACACCCTGTAGATCCTTCCCTAAATACCTAGATAGGTAGATATAGATATAGATATAGATATAGATATAGATATAGATATAGATAGATATAGATATAGATAGATATAGATAGATATATGAAAAATAGATAGGAACTCTACATATTGCATAAAAGGAGAAGTATAGACAGAAATGTCAGATAGATATAACACAAACACATCTGAAAATCCCACCAGGGAGTTCAAAGCAACCGTACACGGTGCTGTGGGTTAGAATGCGGGTTTGTCCAACCTTAAACACCTAGAATCATCCTATTTTCCTTATCTTGTGAATATTATTTTCAGTGTCTTTCTTAAAATACATTATGAATATTTCTCTTTTTGATTTATCTTTGGAAAAGGGCTTATTGTGCTGTTAAGGGGACCCATTAAAGTTTCTGGATTGTTTCTGAAAAAAACATTCTGAGCCAGCAGTGCTCCAAACTCAATGAAATGTATTATAAATGAAAGTGCCACTATGTGAAAAATGCCACAGATTCATTAGCGCCCTCGGAGACTCATTTCTCTTCAGTGACAGTAACATAATCATCTTTGTTTTTTTGTAAACCAAGATCAGATAAATAATACCCCTGTATATCTAAGAGATGTTGTTCTGGCCTCTGACAAATAAGTTCTCATTCCCCTTTCCTCAAAAGGAAGCTATTAGATACAGGACAAAGAGCTTAACACAGTTGCAGAAAAAAATCCAAAAATCCATCACCTCCCCCCACCCCGCCCCACCTAGACAACAAATCAGCTTATAGAATCTGCCAGATGTCACTGTTCCAGAATGTGCGGATCTAGTAAAAGCTTGCATTTACTGGAGAAATGCGTGGGCAGGGCACTATGATTAAATTTAGTTTATTTCACCTTTTAGCCACAGTCCGAGCTGCCAACCCCCGACCCTCCAGGGCATACAGAAGGTGGCAGTGGAGCTTGCTCAGAGCCAGTGCGGTGACAGGCTCTTGCCCTGATTCAGGGACCCCGCTCCTGGCATCAAAAGGATCACAAGATGCAACACAATTGTGGTAGCTGGCTGTCTCTAAACCTCATTTATTAAAAGCTCCAGCTCCACTGGCTGTAGTGACTTCCTGAGAATAGAAAGTGCTTTTAATCCCTCCCCCCTATATTTTTCTTCTTTCACTTTCGGGAGCATAAGCCCCTGAACACCAGGCCATCCAAAAGTAAGCATCTATTGGGGAAATTTGCAAGTTTAGCACCTACCCCCCAGGGAAGGTGCATACTCCACAAAGATCTTAGAAAGCATTCAAGTTGCACTTCAAGACGACTGTTAGCACAGAGACTGACAACAACCATTCAAAAGGCAAACAACTGAAGCAGCCAGAAAACAGAAAAGGAGATGTGGTTTTCAGAGAAAAAAAAATCAGGTAGCAAAAGGAATCTGTCCTTAAAGATAGGACAGTGGGACTTAGAGAGACAGAAGGCCATAAAAGTGAACAGATGCTGGATGACACTATCAAGGAATACCCACCATTCTCTTCTAATTGATGAGGGCCAGGTGTGTGTCACACAGACCAGAAAGTAACAAGACAGAAGTGTTTTTACTACAAAGACAGAAAGGACAAAAGAAGACAGCAATGCAAGAACTGGAGGGCAAAATATGACATACAGGAAAAAATAGTGTAAGGACAAATGAAATTTTTTTAATTTTATTTTTTAAATTTTTTTCTTTTAATAAGAAATAACAATGTGACATTTTCAAAAACACATTAGTAGTACATTCCCAATAATTGACATAATGCATATTGTTGTTCTTGTACTAGTTTTACAGAGCACAGGATGTAGACATGACAATTTTTCTAATTAATGCTGGTAAAAAAAAAATTTCTTCTCATTGAACTAAGAAAAAGTAGTTGTATACATAGTCCAGTGTTCCATAATCTCTGGCAGAACTGGCAATGTCAGAAGCTGTTGATTTAAGCCTTCTACAGCTCAGCATACTAATCTAGCATTATGTTTTATACCTTGAGGTTAAACTTTTCTGCTGGGTAGTTAAGGGTAAGTTAAAGCAAGATGTGCATAACAAAACATGTTACTTTTGTATCTCCCAAGGTCAGTCAAATCCCCTCAGGATTTACATTGAAATCACTAAACTAAAGTCAAAATGGATAAAGATCTAAATATTAAAAAAGAAACACTAAATGCCCTGGAAGAGAATGAAGACATCAGGGTAGGCAAAGAGTTCATGAAAGAAGCTCAAAATGCAGTTTAACACTTGAAAGAATCAACAACAGGGACCTCCTCCAGCTGAGAAGTTTTTGCATATCGAAAGAAATTATCAACAGAGTAAAAAGACAACCCATTAATTTTGAAAAGATTTTAACTAATAAGTATTCAGACAAAGGTCCTCTATCTAGAATTTATTTAGAAGAACTAAAAAACATTAGGATACCAAAATTCAAATCCAGAAATGAGCACCTGAGATGAACACACACTTCTCAGAGAAAGAAATTCAACAAGCCTATAAATACATGAAGACATGCTCCACATCGCTAGCCATTCATGAAATGCAAATTAAAACAACACTTATATATCATCTCACCCCAGAAGGGCTATCATAAAGAAATCAACCAATAACAAATGTTTGGAGAGCCTGTGGGGAAAAAGAACATTTCTCCACTGAAATTTCTTTATAGCACTAATTATTATATATGTAATTACATTAACATGCATAATTAGAATAGAATTTGGCAGGATAGATTAAGAAGACATATTGCAGGGCTGATGAGATAGTTTAGCGGACTAAGCACTTTCTTAGACAAGCACTGGGACCAGGGTTCAATCCCTGGCACCACGTGTTACATTAGCCCTGCACCTGGGTGCACTGAGAATGCCATCGAGACCAGGCATGGTGGCACTCACCTGTAATCCCACTGCTGGGGAGGCTGAAAACAGGAGGATCACAATGAGTCTGAGCTGTGTAGGGAGACCATGTACAAAATACAGGGGGAAAGAGAGAGAGAGAGTGAGAGAGAGAGAGAGAGAGAGAGAGAGAGAAACAAAAGAAGACACAATGCAATATATGTGTGATCTACAGGAGTCTCACTTTATGTCCAAACACACAAAAACATGGAAAATGAAAGGATAGAAATGGATATTGCAAATAGCAACCATATGAAACCAGAGGTGGTTGTATGATATTAAGCAAATTAGACTTCATGTTAAAAAACAGAGCAAAAATAAAGGATTATACCTTAATATATATTCATCTAGCAAGACAACAACTATAAATATTCACATTAAGTAACACATCAAAATATATAATGTGAGGGGCCGGGGAGATAGCTCCGTGGCACAAGTGCCTGACTGGCAAGTGCAAGGTCGTGAGTTTGAACCCCGGTTCTGCCAAAAAAAAAAAAAAAAAATATATATATATATATATATATATATATATATATATATATAATGTGAAAACTAATAATTGGGAAGAGAAATAGTACTACAACAAAAGATAAATACTGTAGTATCTTACTTTTTTTTCTTATTTTTTGTGGGGGAGGGTCTACAGGATATTCCGAGTCTGGTACTCATAGTGATCCACCTGTTTACAGTCTCTCAAGAGTTGAGATTATAGGCATGCACCATCATGCCCAACTTCAATTGCCGTTTCAGTGCACTCCGGGGGTGGGGCTGGCATGGCAGACCTGGGGATGGAACCCTGGTCCCTGCACCTGTTTGCAAGTGCTTTACGCTGCTTAGCTATTTGGCCGACACATACAGTATGTCACTTTGGACAAAAGATGGAGCAATCAAGCGGAAGGTGAGTAAGAAAATAAGTAACCAGATTCAAAGACAGACCTAGTATAGATGACTTACAAATTTATATTGATGTGTAATTTCTTTCTTTATTTTCTGCACCTTTTTTAACTTGAAGACCAATTTGTTTAATATTGTACAGTCACCTCTGGTTTCATAGGGATGCTATTTGTAATATCCATTTCTGTTCTTTCATTTTCAATGCTTTTTCTCATTTTGTTCTTCCTTTTTCAACTTTGTTCTAGCTATTTTGCTTTTCCATATGAATTTGAGAATAATTTTGTGGAAAAGTATTAAAAGTTGCTGAGATTTTCCTTAGAACTGAATTATCACTTTATATCAATATAAATAAAATGAATATTTTTATTATGCATATCTTATGATAATATAT
>PVKN010043708.1:0-10193 GCA_004027915.1 Capromys pilorides
ATTTCTTATTAAATGCAATAAAAAAGATGAAAAAAAGATTTAAAATTTTAGGAAGCAAGTTTATAGTCATTTATTCTGTAACAGTTCATTTCCAAAGATCTATGTGTTTTTCATGTCTCAGGAGTTTCTCATAAAAAGCCATTATCCTTGTTTCACATTAATGTGATTGTACTTGACAATACTAAACTATATACACTTAAAACAGTTAAGGTGGTACATTTTATGTGTCGTATACCACAACCAAAAATAACAAATATATATAATAGATGTGGTCCTCAGCCACCTTCCTGCTTCAGAGGTCCTTACCATTGGGAAAGCTGGCATCCACACAAGGTAAAGAAACATAAAGAGAAATCAAATGGGGCCACAGCCTTAGTTCTGGAATTCTATGGCTCAGTCTCGGGACACTTTGCTCAGTTGTTTCCAGTTGGTTGTTTCTCTCTAGTTTTTATCACCCCTCTGCATAGGGATGCTCACTGAATCAGTATTTCTTGAGTGTCTACAAGCAAGGCTCTAAGGGTAGAGACTAAAGCATTGTCTCTGCTCCTGATTCACTTTATGTCCAGATCCTAATGCATATCCTTCCAATATAATTATAGTTGCAGTGAGCGTAGGTGCCTGCCAAGATCTAGCCACTCTATGATTCTTTAGTCCTTAGCAACATTTCTATGTTTGGTCATCAGCTCAAGGCAGAGCCCCCAAACTTCCCTGCAGCTAGAGATGTCCACCTTATTCCCATGTACTTCCAAATACGAGAGCATCCAGTGCTACCTTACTAACTTCCGGCTTCCCTGAAGCCACAATACAAAAGCAGCAAGGAAAGGCAATGGGCGTCTTTATAGGACTAGGGGTCAACGAAGTGCAAACACACCTTTACCCTCATGTGTTGCCCAAGCCGTGAACCTGCTTTTGGTACTCTGGAAATTCACCAAGAAGCAGTTCTTCTTATTCTTGGGCTGCTTCCTAAGGAAGGCCCTCACTCATCTCTATCCCTAACACTTCCAGTCACTTGGTAGGATCTGAATTAACAAATATTGGGCATAAAAAATGAAGAGTAAGGGATCTCATATCATAAAAAAAGACTCTGACGTGCCAATAGATTAGTAACTTTCTCAAGATCATTGTAAATTGTTTGCAAAACCTTTATCCAATCTCATTGTGGAGTTCCTTGTGATACCCAACAGGTCGATGTCTGTTTGGGTTCACTTGGCAGGCAAAAGCCTGTTAACTCTGAGCAGCTAAACATCTTGAAGATGGAATGTTCTGCCAACTGGAACAGAGATGGCCCTTAGGGGAAAATAAAGAAGCTCTCTAGAGAATAATGAGATAAAAGTTAACTATTCAGCCAAACTGTCTCTATGCCTTGCTACTTGCCTTCCTAAGCTACAGCAAACACCTATGCTCAGCAAAACTCTGTCTCTGTTGTTTCTCAATAAAGTTTGGACTTTGAGTCATTTTGAGACTCCACTTCAGGGAGACCCTCTAACCTTTTATAAGGAAATTCTCTGGATCTGGGGAGATAGCTCAGTGGCCTAAGTGCCTTCCTGACAAGCACAACAACCTGGGTTTGATCTCCAGTACTGCATGCCATGCCAGCCCCAGAACCCCAGGCATGCAGTGCCAGCCATGGAAACCGGACGTGGTGGTACACACCTGTAATCCCAGTGCTGAGGAAGCTGAGACAGGAGAATTACTACAAGTTTGAACTGTGTAGTGAGAACCTATACCAAATAAATCAATAAATATTTTTTTAAAATTTAAAAAAGAAATTCTCTGTCTCTTATGTCTCTCTATCAGGGTTTGCTGGCCTGAATCTGCTAACTCAAGTCTCCTGACTCCAAACATTATCTATGTCAAATATGGGATACCTTCATTAAGAGAATAAGGTAGACTATCCAATGATAGCTGGTCCAATTTGAGGAAGAACCTGGTCATATGAAAGCCTTAAAAGTTTTTGAGGTAATTTAAAATGGTTTTTGGTAACTGTGCATAAGGTAGTAGTGGCAACTCCTGTACCACATAATCAATACCAATACAGAGTGACATGAAACCCTATGGATATAATATAGAAAGACCAGAGCACCTCCCAGGAAGGCCACCACCTGGTGACTGACAGTAGATAGTACAAGCTCTAGTTTTGTGAGCACTTGGGCAACCAACAAAACAAAGAAATAGAAATCATAAGCACCAGATTCTGGAGATCCCTTATATTTAAAGGCCACAACTTAACTTGTTGGCCAGGCCACACAAATTCTCAAACGGCCATTTTGAAAAACAAGTCTTCAATCAGTGGGGTGATGTTGGACATCACTGTTTACTCCAAAATTAATTTCTGTGCCTCTGTTTTTTAATGAGTGAAACAATTTTTTGTGGAATTCTCATGCTATTAGAATGAAAAATCAAAAGATAAAAGTGACTGATACATGATATTTAAGATAATATAACTTTCATTACTATTACTTCTATGATTATATACCACTTTGCCTTTTAAGAGCTCAGAGTAAAGAGTGCCCCATTTATCAAGAGACTGTGGGAGTGCGACCTCACGATTGATACCCTGCTTGGGTCTCTTTAGAGACCATTCTCTTGATTTACATTTATTGCCATCAGTATCTCGTGGGCACCTGAGGCATCAAGTATCACAGATTTATTCAAATTTAAGATCAGAAGAAAAGTAAGTGCTTTATGTTGTCTTGGGTGATATTTCACGGAGCAGTGCCAATCATCAAATTTCAGAGTCCTCCAATATATTTGCTGCAAACTCCTGAGTACTGGCCCAGAAGATTATTCAAGCTAAAGGATTGGGGTCCAGGATTTTGTATTCCTAAAGATTGCTCCCAGATGACTGATGCAGGCCAATGTTTCAGAATATGTTTCTCCTCAAGTTGGATCAAATTTTCATGTTGGGACTCCCCACGGAAAGGCTGGCTCCATAGCGTGTCTTTACCCACAGAACCTCCCTCTAGGCAACATTCTTTCACCAACATGTAAGACACCACAAGCCATCAGGATGGACCATAGGAAGAAGGGCATCACCGATGGCATTTTGCATTTCACCAGGAGAACAGCCCAACTTTCATTTTCTAAAGAATGACTGCTTCAACAAAAAGCTTATTGAGAAATTAGAAATGCAGCCACGACCACAATTATGTACCACCAAAACAGATGCTGCCCATGTGCATGACTTTCACCCCAGTCATGGCTTTGTCTTTTGTGGGGTCTCTGGTCTACATTCTTCAAAGAACAGATCACATCCCCTATATTTGAGATATTTATGAACAATGCCCATAAAAATGCCACCTTATGGGTTCAGAAGCTCTTGATCTCAGGGTCAGCTTATCCACAGCTGCTAGCTTAAGTCTAGTTTAAGTCCCTGTGCCTTGGTTTCTTTAGAAGCAAAACAGAAACTCTCATGGCCCTGTCTCTGAAAGGAGTGGCCTGGATCAAGAGGCAGGATTTGCAAAAAGCTGAGTGGTACGCAGGAGGAGACTCAGCCCACACTCACATGTCCTTGTGGGAATTATACTCTCTGGGACTTGGGTGAAATTCAAAATGGGCAAGTTATTCCACCTGCTGTGGCTTATATACTAGGTCTTACCAGCATATCCAGGGAATAGAACTGAAGGAGAGACAGCTGCCCCTTCTTGTCCTACAAGAGGATGACTGGCCTTTCAGAGCCTGGCTTTGTACCTCTTGGATCCTTCAGCACATTGCAATTCGACAGCCCCCACTCAGTGCCTTCAGCCACCACCAATGCAGAACAGTGTTGGAGGAGGTACAGGACACTGCGCTGACAAAGAAAGTGAAGTCGAAACAAACCATGAAACAAACCAATGCCATCAGTGGAACCAGCAGGATACACCTTTGCCTGTCTTCTGCACTTTCCCCTCAGGTGGTCCTGGGAGGTTTCTTTCCTCAGTCCTTCTGAAATAGCCTCCAAATTGTGAATGATTTAAAATATGTGCAAAGAAGGAGATTTTGAAGTGACCTGCGCTTAGAATCTTTAAGAATCTTAAATCTTTAGTGAGGTCTCTGAGTAATTTGTATTCTCTAATAGCTATTTTTAAAAGAGAAATCTGAATTTTTAGTAGATGTCATGAAAAGACTCCAATATGACTAATTATGCCTAAGAAAATCATCAAGATAAAGTGAAGAGGCAGATTTCAGTTTCTCTGGTCTATGGTTGAAAGACAAAAGACCATCAGACTATTCAGATGTTCTCTGAAGGCCTTTCAAAGAGAGGTACCTCATGCTGAAAGAAGTCCAGAATGACTTGCAAATTCATTTTAGTTAGGCCAAATTTATGTCTTAGGAAAGTAATTTATGTAGACTTTATTGGTCCTTCATATAACCATAATAACTGTTGCTAATTATTTATTGTATCTTGGGGCATGGGTAAGTCTTTTCCTTAGACTAGTTGAATCATTTAATCTTGGCAGCAGCCCCATGAGGGAAGAATTACTATCTCAGCTTTAGAGATGAGGTCTATTCATCAGCGAAGACTGCCATAGCAATGGTGCTTACACAACAGAAATGTATTTTCTCACTGGTATGGAGGCTAGAGGCCCAAGGTTTATTTTATTCTGAGGCCTTTCTCCTTGGCTTCTACAGGCCCACCTTCACAGTATGTTCCCACATAGCCTTTTTCTACATGCATACCCATTCCTGGTATCTTCTATTGTGAATAAATTTCTCCTTCTTATAAGGACACTAAGCAGAATAACTTAGGGCCCACCTTAACAGTTGCATTTTAACTTAATCACCTTCTTAAAAGGCCTATATCAAGTAGCTATCCCTAACATGAAATACCTAGAATAATCAACTTAAAAAGCAAATATAGAGCAAAACTGAGGACATCTCGGATAGGGCACAAAAACAGATGAGGAGGGGACCAGGGTCCCATCTTCTTTTTAAAGTCATGTTCCCAGTTACCTAAAGGCCCCACTAGGTCCCACCTCATGAAGACTCTACCACTCCCCAGTATGGCAGTCTAGGGGCCAACATGCGCAGTTTTGAGAGACTTCAAGGTCCAAACTATAGCAAAATCTTAGCTTCAAGTACACTCATATTTTGAGGTACTTGGGTCAGGGATAAAATGTAAGGATTTGGAGTGGACAAAATTCACCCCTTGACAGGGATATTGAGGCTTAAAGAGATGAATAAGCATCTCGAGGTCACACAATACCTGGAAGTACTGGCATCCCAGGCTAGGCCTATGTCATGGCAGGACACTGATCTTCAAGTATAGCAACGCTAGAAGGTCCTTGATTATCATTGGTTACTACTGGCTAACAGTGAGGCCCATTATAATTGGCTGACCGGAAGGTCCCAATTTCCACATCTATAAAATAAAAGTTTCAGCATGGAGATCTCTAATGTTCTGTCCAATCCCTAATTATAGCTTTGTTCCCTCGCATCATTCTAGAGGACTTCTGCCTTCATGACACATGGTTGGTCACAACTATCACTTACAGGGTACTTGGTCCTTGATCTACTTGGCCCCCCAGTGACAGCACAGCTCTTATGAGTAAATATGGTGCGCATGACATGCATCTGCTTTGCCCCAGCACAGGTGATGATGTAATTACCAACGCATATTGAGGCAAAGATGGCGGACTGTTTGTCAGACATCTTTAAGAGATAAAAGCAATCATACTGGGCTTTTTGTACTGTTCTTTTTATATACATTTCTGAGATTTTGCATAAAGACAAAGAAATGGAAGACTGACCACACATAAATTAAAAGAATAATATTGATTGTTGTTCATTGCAATGGCCAAGATCTTGGAAGCTGAGAGAAATTCATCACAGGTTAAGACCTCACATAAGGCCTTGAAGCCACAAAACTTGATTCACAAAGTCTCACCTTCAGGCCACATGGTTAACAAAAGAGAAAGTCATTATGTGGGGTTTTCCTGGGGTTCAGCCAGCCTAGGATCTAGTTAGAAGGAAGGGCATGGCCACTAAGCCAACCAAGAAGAAAAAGGCCCAGAGGCCCATTCCCAGTGTTCAGAAGAGGTGGTGGCTGTATAATGGGCTTGCCCATGCAAGGGTTGGATTTCAAAAGTAAGGTTGTAAACTTCTGAGGTGAAGAAATAGATCCCTAATATGTTCTTCAGGACTTTCTTGTCTCAGATCAAACACACACCCCAGTACAGCATTTCTAAGAGTACCCCAAATCAGAATCTAAAAAGCCTACATAGTTCTGCTAGGGTGCTACTGAATGGGAGGCAGTAAAAGGAACATTTATGTGGTGCTCTATTGCTTTCAGAGTGCTTCACCCTGTGATCCTCCTCACATGCCCAGAGTCACGGAGGCTACAAAGAGATTATGTAACTTGTTCAACCTGGGATTTGAACTCAGGTCTTCTACCTCCAAAGCTTTTCTCTGTTATGTACCTCTGAGTAATATGATTTTTTTTCCCCAAAGTAAAGCAGCTTGATTGTTTAAAAAAAAAAAAACAAAATCAGGGGAATAAAAAAGTCGCTGTACTTGGAGGCAAGATTGCTGCAGGGCATTCCTCATGATTGAGTAGCTATTTTTCATAAACAAGAAGCAGTGGAGTCAAAGGGAAAGGCCATACAGTAACCAATGAAATAAACACAATACTTCTTAATACTGGACAGAAACAAGGGGGAAAAGGCAACATCAAAATAGCACATGAGAAATGCAGAAGACAACTTTCCCATTATTCTAAATTTGGAAAGGTTTCAGATGTCACAGCCAGCACCATGTGGGTCATTGTGTTGCCCAAGGACAAGAGTGAGGCCAATGGGACCTCAATGCAGGGCCCCATGGGTTCCATAGGAAGCTGAGACCACCAGTCCAGACCCCCACCCCACACAACCTTAGTCAAACCTTGGATAACTTCCACATTGGATAAAACCTTTCAAATGTACAGAATTAGATTCTGTTAGTCATGCATCCTCCTGGCTACTCTGATGACTCTTAATTATAAGTGATGCAGACTTAAGCTTTAAATTTTTTTTTTAATTAGCATCCGTGTTTTATAGAAGTCATGAACAGTTTTTAAGAAGTGCCTCCTTACCCTATCATGTTTCTCTGATAGTTGTTAAAGTAGGCAGTAAGTATAGCAACAGCTTGAGCATGGGCAAGGATTTTGGATAAACCAACCAAAGAATTTAGCAGCTTTCTAATCTTATTCTCAATACAATGATACAGCTACTGATAGTAAACCTATCCAGCCAATTCCTCAGAACATGCTTTGCAAACTCAGTGGTGATTAGCAGATTAGTTAGTTTTGGCATGGAGCTGTGTCCCCTCACCTGTGACAGCCTGGAAGCCAGCTTTGATACTGGTAACAGCACATCCAGAATGACAAGAATAAGACTGAGCGTGGTGGCACACGCTTGTAATCCCAGCTCTTGGGAGACTACAAACAGGTGGATCACTGCAAGTCTCATCTAGTAGTGAGATCCTGAACATCCTGTAGACCCTTCCCTAAATACCAAAAAAAAAAGCATGACAAGAATGGTGTTCAGTGACTGGCAAGTGTGACAAGTGATATATTCTTTGATACATCTTCTTAAGACATTTTCTATTTGTTTCTGTTGGAATCTTCCTTGGATTACAAGTTGGTTATTGCCATCTTAGAACTATATGTAGCCAATATTCCCAATAAAAACACAAGGAGATGTCTGGGCTGATGATGTAATAGTGTACAGCTATTCGTCCAGTTGACAAAAGAGGTTTCCTTGGTTCCTGCTTGGACAGTCTGTGGAGGCCTCATGACACATTTTCTTTTCTCTCCTGCTACTATGTCTGGATTCTTTTCCCTCATGATGTCCAACACTTGATTTAGCAATCCTTCATAGGTGTAGTCTCGCCAAGCCTGCCCAAGCTGGGCCCATCTGATTACTGAATGAGATACTAGTGTAATTTCTGCTATCTTCATCTTCTAAACTTCATCTTGTTCCAGTATTTCATTCTCATATGGAAACTTGACTTTTTCCCTTTTTCTGCCAGGCATGATATCAAGGTCACCCTCTGGTTCAGCTGGCTCTTAGATATCACTTTCAATCTTAAGAGCTTTCATACCATCTTGAGCTTCATCAATATCAACTATCTTTTCTGTTTTTCTCTTCTTTTGTTTTGGTTTACAAAATTCAAGTCATCTGGATCATCAGAAGCATCTTGCTCCCTACTGTCCTCTTCGGCAGTTTCATATCTTTGTCCTTTGTTGTGGCTCCTTCTTCTGAAGGATTCTGTTTTCTTCTTCTATTGTTTCTAACAGCTGGGTTTCTTCTGCCCAGGTACCTGCTTCCTCATCTGACATAAAGGGGCTCTTCTACGCTTGCCCTCCTCCTTCTCATTCTTCTCATAGATCAAAAGCTCATCTCATCCCTGGACATGGCTGCAGCTCTAGTGGGCTTGGCATGGATAGGAAGTGAGACGGGTCAGCCTCAGGAGCTGGTATCAGCGAAGCTCCTTCCTATACCCTTTTGAGCACTGCAGTAGGCTCTTGCATCAGTGATAGGTACAACACCCCACCTTCCTCTTAAGTTTTTTTTAAGATTATGTCGTGTATGTACATTCACTGAAAACTAACAAGAGACAACTATATTAGCATTCCATAGTTTACAAAATTTTCTTTGTGTTTACCTTTGTCTCTATCTCCACCCTCACCTTATTTGAACTATGAAGCATTCTTCTAGATATTGACTAAGTGGCCAATATAATCCCCATTCTACAAATAAAAAAATAAAAAAACTCTGAGACTCATATCAAATGACTTTCCTAAGATCGAACAATTACTATATAGCAAAGGGAAAACATGAATCCCTATTTTGACTTCATGTTCCATGCTGCTTCCAAGATACCAGTCATACCATGTAAGATGCATTGATTCATGTTGTAACTGTAATTTCATCATATGTTTACCTTCTGCATGGCTGACGAACTTCAGAGCAGCACAAGACATCTGGCCTCAACAACCCTGCTAGACAGATATGAGGAAGAATCTGGTTGCTGTCAGCCACTCACACATGCTTCAAAGTGACTTATAAACAACAAAACCATCTTTGATTACTCAAACATAGATGTCCTAAAATAAGAAAGGTAATGAAGACAACTCTCTCATAGGTTCACAACCTCATGGATACTTTGGGTTAGGAAGCTCCCATGCTAGATGTTTCTCCGCCCTCAAGATAGGAAGGAGGATAAGGCCAAGTGTGGGAGCTGCAGTATCTCAAGAGATCACTTCCATGCAAGGCAACCAAGTAGAAAATAGGGAAGGAGACAGCTATTCCAAAAGCAAGATGAATCAGCTAAAATGAAAGTTATATTAATATTGCTACAGAACAAATCAATTCAAAATTTGTGAATTAAAAGCGATCATAGCTAAATGCACTAAAGCACAGGGAAGAGAATTCTGAACTTTGATGTTGGGCGTTGACAGTTTTCTTTTCTTTTCCTAAGTCCTTGGTGAACTATGGCCATTGGCAGCATTGAGAAGCCCTGCCAGGATCCAAGTGTTCTTTATATCTTGGTGTTAAGTGTATTAGTTTTCTAGAATTTCCTTAAGAAATCACCACAAACTGTGTGGTTTAAATAACAGAAGTTCATTCTCTTGGATTTCTCGAGCTAGATGTCTAAAATCAAGATTTTGGCAAGACCGTGCTCCCAGTGGAGAAAAACCCTTGTTGCCTCTTCCTCGTTTCTGGTGGCTGCTGATCATTCTTGAAGTTCTCTGGCTTACAGCTGTATCCCTCCTCATTCTGTTTTCATCTTTGCAGTCCTTTCCCCTGAGTGTCTCTATGTATCTTTGTCTTCACCTAGGATTCTTATAACAACACCATCCATTGTAGTTAGGGCCCTCTATCACCTGGTATTTTAATTTTACTGTCTACAAACAAAATCATTCTGAGGTTTGGGATGGAAATGAATTTGTGGGAAGAAGATACAGTTCAGCACACTGGATTAGCAATTCTACCCAGCACTATCTCTGTCCTACCCAATTAGGCATCTACCGATGAAGTAAGTACTAAGATTACACTGATTCTAACTTTCAGATATGAGTCATGCTTTTTGGCCCTCCATAATTCCATTGGTAATCAATGCTAAGACAATAACTCTACCATACCACAAGAAGGAACTACAGCAACAGAGCTGCTCAAAGCAGCAGTGCATATATACCAACTCAAAAAAAAAAAAAATCTGCATTTCCAACAATA
>PVKN010043709.1:0-10197 GCA_004027915.1 Capromys pilorides
CACACACACACACACACACAATACCTCGATCCAGCAGCCGGAGCAAACGGAGATACCAGAGATACCACTGGTCCCAGAAGCGGTCCGTCATCCCACCCTGAAGTCATCCTTCACAGCCAGTCCCCTGGGCAGAGCCTCATCCCACCACTGACTTCAGACCAGAATCGCTGGAAGCTGGGCTCACAGGCAGCCTGCTCTAAGCAAATGCCTGCCTGCAAATACAGCCACCGGTCCTCCCACACAGAAGCTGACTGTGCTGGAAGCCTGTTTCACAGCAACAAAGGAACAAGTGCAGAACAACGCCGTGTGCAGACTGAGCCGCATGGACCCAAGGGGAGGCTGGAGATGCGGGGGAGGAAGCGGGGGGGTGGGGAGGCAAGGTTTGAGGTGGTCTTGGGAATGAAAATGCACAGTGAAGGCCTTGTCTTAGATTATGCTCCAGGATCTTTCACCATCCTGCCTCTCTATTCTTTCCATAGAGAGGCAAATGACTCGTCCAATAAGAAAGGAATGCAGAAAACCAAACACTCAGCCATCCTGGACTCTAGGGGCATTCTAGAAGGCCAAAAGCCTGATCACCTTCTGGTGTGGACTTAACCCATAACTGTGAGACCTGCATTACCAGGAAAAAACTGCAGACCCTTTCTTCCTACATCCCACAGTTAAGGGCTCAAATGCTGCTTGCCATTTAATACTTGGCTGGCCTTGAACAAGCTACTTCAGTTTCCTTAGCCTGAGTTTCCTCCTCTTTGAACTGGAGAGAATGGTATCAGCCTCACACAGGTGTTGGAGATTCAAAGGAGGCACATAACATTCCTGGCATAGCAGAAGGACTATAACATCCCTGGTGGACTGTGGCATACAGAAGATTCTCCTTGTCTTTGTTGCCCCTCTCCTTCTTGCCAAATTTTCAGTCCCCACCCTTCCAGCCCTGGGTTCTCCCCTTGTCTCTGTTCCTGCACTTCCTGCTAAGAGCACTCCTTCCCCCACTTAAGATCAAATCCTAATTTTTCCCAAAGCTGCATAATCCAAGCAGGCTTCCCTGCTTTTTCTCTCCCTTATATCTCATCATTTGCACATCACATTCTCCTTTGTATATTACTCTTCTCCCTTACTTGGACATAAACCCCACTGAATAGGATCTGGTTTTTAATCATCTTTGTGGCCCCTAAAATCTCTAACAAAATGCACCTTGGACTTCACAAGAACCCAGTGATTGCCAATCCAATGAATAAATAAGGAAATGAAGGATAGTGGGTTCATTTTTATGTCAGAGAAAAGAGTAGACTGTAGGGTCCCAGCCCCTGGGTACTATCCACAACTGGCAGAGTGCCCTGTCTTTGTCTTCTTTAGAGGTTCCCATATAACAGGCTAGCTATACATATGGTAAGGTTGTGCCCCTATAGACTGGGAATGCTGCTCACAAAAATGAAGCCTGAAGGAACCCTAGATCAAAGACCCTCTTAGTCTCTAAGCTTAAAAGCTATCTAGCAGTCATAACTTCTTGTACAGCACAGTCCATTCTCCTCACATCCTAGCAAAACCATTGACATCCTAGGTTTCCTGGTCTCCAACAGACAGCTGGAAAGAGGAAGGTTCCTATAGCATCTGTTCCTCCTGGGAACTCCAAAATGTGACAGGCTGTACATTTCTAAAGAATTCAGATTGATGGTGTTAAGAGGTGAGGGACGAGGGGGAATTTCTGTGGACCAGGACCTAGGAAGGAAAGAGCCCCAATCTTTACTTGCTGGTCCCTGTCCAGCACCAGTACTGAGTCATGGGTCCTTCTTAAAGGGCAGCTTTGGGATAGAACAGACACCACCACCAAAAAAGCTAGCCCTGATGCTCTGTTAGTATTATTTTGTTATTACCTTTCATGGACAAGACTCCAGCAAGCAATTAACAGAAGAATGCAAAACACTTTTTTCTCCAGAGAGAAGTGACCCACAGCCTCCCCTTTTGCAAATAAAAAGAATCCATCACACATTTGCGGCCAGTACTTTTCAGTTCACAAAGTATTTTATAACCATCATCTACTTTGGGCCTCATAACAGTCTTGCAAGTTCTGCTAAAATGGAATTGCCTACCTTTGACTACAGAAGAGCAGCCCATGTTTCAAGAAGTTGAACAACCCACATAAGGTCAAATAATGTAGGGGACTCAGTTCCCTGAGAAATGTGACATCTTTCATAGTGAGTTGGAAGCCCTCACAGTGGGGTAGGACATGGGGAAACATGGCTGTTTGCCGCCCACAGTTTCTTGGAAGTTCCTCTGGAACAATGCTGATATGCTACAGGCACAGGATGAGTCGAGGGCTGAGAATGGTCACTTACTGACCAAGAGCCTTTAATCTCTTCTGTTTGGCTACAGCTTATGGCTACTCAGGAACTATGTCTCCACATACTGTAATTCCAAAGAAACTTCTTATAAAGAACTCAAAGGACATCTGAAATGGCAGGATCCATCCCACCATGGCACAAGATATAAATCAAGAGGGTCTGTCTATGAAGTAGATAGTTCCAGTGCCCATGTGGACACTATGGAAACAATGGTGCACAGATGTGCTTATACTTCTGGACTATGTCCTACTCTTGGGCCTAGAAAGAGAAACTGATTCTATTCCTCTCCCTTTAATTATCAAGAGCAAAATATTCTATACTGACTAATGTTCAGAGGGAAAGAGAATAAAGAGTGATAAAGAACATCTGTGTGAACTCTTCCCCCATACATATCGAACCTTAGAGCATAAGCATTACCCACTGGGTGAGGCCCTAAGGAAACTCATTCAGCAGGGAATTTTTACCCAGGACTGGCTTCAATACATCAAGTGTGACTCCTAGGGTTTCTCCAGCCCACCACTGTACATTTCTCCAACTCCCACAAAGCTTCAAAAGCCTTATAAATGTAGCCCCCCCAGAAGTTGAATAAAATGTTCCAAGAGACTGCCAGAGTTGCCATTTAGCTGCAATGCAATTAGAAAAGACAGGATATTAGCCAGAAAAGACCCTTATTAGTAGCTTTTTGAGTGATTGGTGCTGTTTTGTCTCAAACATTTTTTCTATCATAGTTTCTTCTTCCATAATAGTAAAGCAAGCACAGCCATTCTTGTTGGCAAGGGCTGCAAGCCCACCCTGAAAGCTACAGAGACATTCTTGCCAGGGACAGGTAGTATCTCCAGGCCAGCAACATGCACTGCAGAGGGCTAGTGCCCATCTACATGCACAGTGGCTACTCAGTGTCATAGCAGGGATATGTTCCCTTCTCTTTGATATTCCTTCTTTCCTTGGCACTACTCTTTCTCCTTCATTCTGCCTGTACCAACAGGAAAACACTATGTTCCTGATCAGATAAGCCAGCACAAGTGGATAGAGCAGAAGGCAAGCAGCACTGAGGGAGGAAAAAACCAATCACATTCCAAATCTTTTCCACTCATCTACTGCAACAAAAATGACCCCAGTTCCATCAGCAGCATTGGCTCATTCCTCAAACACATGTAGCTATTTCACAAGTGAAGGCCACACAAGAAGTGGCATAATTGCTAGCATCCACAAATGGGAATAAAAGGAGTATACAGATATAGTATTCCTCCCCCACCCCACCTCAGGAAGTAGGCTCTGCCAGCTGCCACTTTGCCCTGCAAGCTGTACGTCTATTGCAACATGAACCAAACATTTCAGCAAACACCATCCTCAGCCACCTCCTACAGCACTTCTGTACCCTCAGTGATCAGCACCCAAGTAGTGAAAGGAAGCTCATGGCAATACATTCTAAGAGATACCACTTAGGGGAGAGGATGGACACTTGTCACTCTCTCCAAAGAGAGTCTGGTGTTCCCAGGTGAACAGGCTCCTTTGGGCCGTATCTAAGGGCAGTAAAGTAAGTATCACCTAGATACTGAAATTCAAGTCCACCTCTCTCAAGAGGCCTTTTCCAGCTAACCTCACACATTCTCTCTCTCAGAGGTTCTCAAAGTTTAATGGGTAGCAGAATCACCTTAGAGGGTTGGTTATCCATGTAGATAACTAGGACTCACTCCCAGAGGCCTGCATTTTTAACAAGCTCCCCAGATGATTCTGAGACAGTGATCTATCTACTTCTGTTGCTGTACTCCTCTCATCTTCAGCACTGACTTCATTTAATTGTTTTTGTTAATTTGAGAATGTACTCCACCTGCCTACACACCTAGGATGGCTACTTTGAATTCCTCATCAGGTTAGGCTCTGGAGGAAGCTAAAGGGAGATTGAGCACAGGGTCACATATGGAGGGATTGAGACACTCCCCTTTGGCAGACAGAAATTAACCTTGATACACCACAGGCTCCAGAAAGCATCCATGTCAACACAGTTAATCACACATCTGTATGATGGCTTTAAATGTCACCTCAAATATCAGGTCAGCATCAGGATGGAAAGGAGAAAGCTAATTAGCCTGTATTGCCTTGTCTTTTCTGCAGCCTTCATGTTGCTCACCTCTGGCCTCTGAGGAGATCTTTAACTCTCCTTTAACCAAAGATTTCACATGACCTCTCACTGCTCTGGGCTCTAAACCACACTATCAAATGAGAGAAACTTAATAGTGTATCTCTCTTTTCCCTCCTTGAGGATTTCTACTACCCCAAACAGCCTACGCCATCAAGTTGCACTGAAACTCCAACCACAGAAACCACCCCAATAAACCTTATAAAAAGCCAGACTGCTACCTCATGAAGCCTACCCATCACAAGTCTCATTTTTTTTTGACTAAGTCCTATAAAAGTATTACAATAACCTCATCCTTTCTAAAGTATCGTGATGACAGCTTAATATTTTGAACCTCAGGAAATACATTTTGGTAAGAGATAAACTCTTAGTCAATGAAAAGCAAGTAGAAGTCTAGGACTTAAGAGAGGCAGTGATGAGGTAGATACTTAGAATCAAGGAACAAAGATCTTCATGAACATGGGAATGGGCATGAGGATGGGCATAGGTGTTGGCCTGCCAGGTCACCCTGATGATGGCAACTCACAGGAGCTAGAGCTTCTACCACTCTCTCTAGATCACTCTCCTGACCTCTCTACTCAGAACATGACCATTTGCTTGGCTGCTTTCTCCAAATCGTCACAGTAAAAAGTAGTTCTTCCTGAAAAGCAAAGTAAAAAGAAAATAAATGAAATATAGTCTCAGAACCTGATCCAAGAGGTCTAAGTAATCCAGAGTTCGTTATTACTTCCTATATTTCCCTCACAGCCCATAATAAGGTTACCCACCATAAGAGGTGGTATGACTCCACAACCTAAGGATACTTCAAGCCAAGGGGTTGTTGACCACTCAAGACATTTGGTTTTGGTTATGTGTATCCTGGGAGCTCACTATCAGCAAAACAGAAAAATTTCAATTGCCAGTCACCTAAGCTGGAGCTTCGTGCTTTACCCAGCCTAAATGCAAACATTTCTTCCTTCTCCTTTCATCCAATGCTTTTCTCTAGCCCTTCCAAAAACACTGCCAAACAACTCCCCTTAGGAATTCTGCCCAGTGAGATCAGGCACCTCACTCTGAGGACTAAGGTTGATAGTAATGAGTGTGAAGTTCTATAGGATAAAAATCTTACTATATCATCAAATATTAATATTAAATTTTGTTAGCATATACTAGAAATAGAAATTGTTGTACATTCCTTTGGCTTTGCTTTTCATATAAAATTTAAAAGTCGTGTTTCATTGGGCAATCCACCTTTCAACTAGTATAGTGAATTCTGGAATACCCTAATGTCCCCCACATCTGCACATAGCAACTTAGGTAATAAGATTAGCCACACACTAGCAAATTTAAATTACCTGTTCCTAGGGTCTTATTTTCAAAAACAGAATAATCACTGTAATGATTACTTCATTTTTCAGCAAGCAAATTCTGTTTATAGTTTTTGAGAATAATTCATTCCCAGAAATATCCTAAGTGTTAATAATCTTGCTTATACTATTAATTTGTCACCCTTTCAAATATTGGGAAAGGGCCTAGGTTTTGGAATTAGAACAACTGAATCTTATCCCAAATCTCTTTTCTAGTTGTGTAATTTAGGGCAGCTCATTTAACTCCCTAAATCTTACCTTCTTTATCATTTGTATGAAAATGAGACTAATCTTACAAAATCTGAATACCTTTGTTTCAGTTATTCTTCTCTCTCCTTGCTGGAACAAATACCTGACACTCAAAATGAAGAAAAGAAAGGATTATTCACCTCACAGTTACTGAAGGTTTCAGTCCATATTCAGCTGGCTCCAAGGCAGACTGGCACATGGCAGAGAACAGCAGTTCAAGGTGGGGGAATAGCAGCAATGCCAACTGAGGCAACAACAGTAACAGAGAGTCTATTTCTCTGCCCCTCTTATCATACACTCAGGCTATCACCCCAGGATGGGGAAGGTACACATACCCAAGATCTCAACAGTACTAAGATTCGTAATACCAGGGAATCATGAGTTAGTCTCAAACTCTAGAAGTCCATGCCTCATGACTACATAAGGCTTTGGGGGGGACAACTAGACACAAACCATAACATTCCACACCTGGACCCTCAAAGTCTCATGCACATGCCTTTGTGCAAAAGATATTTTAATCCATTTCAAAGAGTTGCCAAAGTCCCAACAGTTTCAGCATTGCTGAAAAGTCCAAGTCCCAAGTCTCCTCCCAAGATCCAAGGCAACTCTGAACTGTGAACTGCTGTACAAAAGAAAAGTCAAACATATCCAACATTCACAAGCACAAGATAAACATTACCATACCAAAAGTTACAAACAACAGGGGAATACAAAACACTGGTGCCAACACAAGTTCAAAATCCAGCAGAGCAAACATTAAATCCTGTAGTTCCAATTGGAACATACAAAGCAGTCTACGCTGAGTTGTGAGCTCCAAAGGCCTTACATGGCTCCACCTCTAAGGCACTCTTGGTGGTAGCTCCCATGGTTTTTCTCTTAGGATGACGTTGCTCTCTCTTTGCAGTTTCCCTTAGATGATCCACGTTTCTGGCTTTTCTAAACTTCTGGGATTTCCACTGAATTGGCTTCTCACTTTGTTTCACACACTGCTCTCTCAGGGGCACACTGCCTGGCCTCCCAGGCCTTCTTCTGAAATCGAGGGGGAAGCCTTCTTAACCTCAGAACTCCTGTATTCTGAATGCGCCTAAAATCAATGCCATGTGGATGATGCCAAAGTCTGCTGCCAGCTGGAGCAGTAGCTAGGCTTTATTCCCTTTTGGTTGTAGCGGCTGAGTGCCTGGATTGATGAACACTCTGACCCTGATTCCGAGGAACAAATTCTCCATGCCAGAGCCATTTTGGAACCTGGTGTGGCCACTGCTGCCATTCTGGAACTTGGGGCTCTGTGGCTTTCTTCCCAAGGCAAAGTCTCTCTCCTTTGCAATTCTGAGGCTGCAAAGGGTGAAGAGTTGTCACCTCTTGTGATGCCCTCAAGCCATCTTTTCCATTCTCTGGTTCCTTCCCAGTAATGGAGATGCTTTCAGCTCTATCTTTGCAGTCCACAGCTTTATTAAAGCTTCTTTTCTGGCCAAGCTCACAACATTTTAAGTCATCCTGCTTGACTCTTTGCTCTTGATTTTCAACATAAATCTCACTAAAAGCCCCTGATACCAACCATGCCACTGCTCCAATAGTTCGCTGCTTTGAATATCTTTTCAAAGATTAATCAGTCTGCCATGCTTAATCTCAGTCTTAAGCAGTGTCTCTGGGCATAAGCAAAATTCAGACAGACTTTCAGCCAAGCCATAGCACAAACCATCTGGAGTCCAACAACCAATGCAGTCCTTCTCCCCAGCAGAAACCTTCCCAACCTCATCTTTACAAGGCAGGCCTTCTGTCAGTCTCGCTAGTCTGAGTTCTGACCAGAGTTTCCTACAGAACAGCCAAAGCTTTTCCAGCTCTCTGCAAGTAGACAACCTCTCCAAAGCTTTCCTATCTCTTCCCACACACCATTCATTATACACAGGCTTCCAGTCTTCTGGTCTGAGCGCTGATCAGTCTCCACTACAGAACAGCTGAAGCTTTTCCAGCCCTTTGCAAGTAGATGACATCTCCAAACCTTTCCTATCTCTTCCCATAAGTCATTGCCAAAAACTGTAATCCACATGGTCAGGTTAGTCACAGCAACAACCCCACTCCTACGGTACCAAATTCTGTCTCAGTTACTCTTCTCTCTCCTTGCTGGAACAAATACCTGACACCCAAAATGAAGAAAGGAAAGGTTTATTCAGCTCACAGTTACTGGAGGTTTCAGTTCATATTTGGCTGGCTCCAAGGCAGACTGGCACATGGCACCAGTCTTCATGGTGAGAGAATAGCAGCAATGCCAACCGAGGCAACAGAGAGCATCAACAGTGACAGCAACAGAGAGAGTCTGTTTCTCTGTCTCTTTTACAATACATTCAGGCTATAGTCCCAGGCTGGAGAAGGTATACACACCCATAATCCCAGCAGTACTAAGATCCATAATCCCAGAAGTACTAAGACACATAATCCCAGTGGATCATGAGTTAGTCTCAAACTCTAAAAGTCCCTGCCCCATGACTGCATGAGGTTTTGGAGGGACAACAACACAAACCATAACAACCCTCATGAGGAAAAAACAAAATAACATATATAAAATACAAAATATTAAGCCTGAAGCTTAATGGGATGTTATTAAAGGTCAGTGCATTCTCCTACCCAGGTCAGAGTGAATTTCTCAATCTATGATACTTACCTAGTCAGATAAACCAGTTAAAAAACAACATCGTCTTTGGCACTGATGACAGCCAAGTACCCTCGTTACCAAGTGCTGCTGAGTTAGGGGTAGTTTAGCATTCTACTCAGGCTTTCCAGAAGGGGACTAGTGATTAGAACCTATGTTTCCTCTAGTACTGTGATTTTTTTCTCCATTTAAAAAAAAAAAAAAATCCCATTACGACTAGTCTGGCTTCCTTCTGTCATAACACAGGTTGGAAGTTTCCAGGAGAGATTAAGCTACGAAGACACCTTTGACTACATCCTTGTGAGCTGTGTAGTAGCACTCAGACCTGAGGGAATAAGAAACTCAACATTCCTGATGGTATATTTACAAAGTGAACAGTGACCTGCAGTCCCTCAAAGTCCATCAGTCCTGAACTGACCTTTACAAACAACAAAGCCTGGTCAAAGACGCCCATGAAAAACAGTAAGAAAAAATGTTATGACCTTGAGGTAAGAAGGTATTCCCAAGCAAGACACAGCTTGTATATGTATTATTTTAAAAATCTCTGAAAGAATATAGAAGTTACCTAAGGAGAACAGGGGCTGAGCAACAACAATAGAAGACTACTTTTCATTGTATGTTTGTTTTGTTTTTTTTTTTACACTTTTGAACCATTTGTGCTATTATATCTATCTTTTAAAGGACATTTTAAAATAACTGAGTCAAAAAATAAAATTATTCTTGGAGTCCAGCTGTCTCCATGTGAGAAGACTAAGAAACATGGAGAACTAAAGATGCTATTGAAATCTACGGCTAGCCCACCTAGCACCAAATGCCACCATGTCAGCAGGGCCACTGTGGAGCATGAGGCCTAGTCAAGCCTCGTAACCAAGAGAAATGAAAAACTATGGCTCTAAGTCACTGAGATTTAGGGTGACTTGAAGCAAAGTGACTGGAGCATGAAAAGCAGGTAAAGCTACAGACTAGATTAGGTCACAAAGAAAGTACTAAAAAAAGGGCTGAGCCTTATTTCCACTAGAAAGACAACAGCATGGCTGGTCTACTTATCTACCAGTCTACCAGTCTTGGAATTAGAGTTCTAAAGGATCATCATGCAGGGCATCTAATTTACATGTTTGCTTGAATTTTAAAAGGAAGTCAGGTGTTCTTTGTCAGGAAGTACATATGCCTGATTTGGCTGCTTGCCTTGACATGTCTTGCCTTTCACAATTCATGAAAATCTGTACCACCAAGATTTGAAGAAAATACAGTTAAAGCCTATCTACAATATGAACAAGATAGAAAATACATTATTTACACCACTTAAGCTTCTGGTAAACTTCCATCTAAATGTATAAAGAGGTATGAAGTTTTCAATATTATTTTAGGATATAAAAAGTCTGACGTCCATAGGATGGAATAATATGCACTTGCTAAAAGGAATGATGAGATTCTCTGTGGACTGATATGATCTTCAAGAAGTATTATTGTATGGTA
>PVKN010043710.1:0-10197 GCA_004027915.1 Capromys pilorides
CTAACCACCTTCACCTCTTTAATGAACAGCAGGTTAAAGCTATCATTCACTGGGTCTCCAGCTCCACATTTAAGGCTCTTAGAGGGTTCTCCCCCTTTCTTTGCATCCACAGTGTTTTCCTTCTCCTGAGTTTGTACTCTGTGAGAAAGCATCTTTCAACAAATCTTTCATGAAAGCTTTCTGGCTGGCAAACTGCCTGAGGCTCTGCAGGTCTGAGAATGCCTGTACTTTACCATCACATTTAAATGCCAGTTCAATCTTGCATAGAAACTTGGGGTCAAAATCATTTTTTCCCAAAATACAGAAGATGCAACCCCACTGCCTGCCTGCCAGTTTCCAGTGTTGCTGCGGAGAAGTCTGCTGTCAGGGTCAAGGTGGCAACCTCAGCCCCTGGCCTGCTTTCTTCTTTTACAGCCTTTTCTTCCTTCCGTAAGTCCACAAGGGTTCTTCCTGCACTCACTTCCTTTCTTGGCTCTCACTCTCCAGCCTCTCTGTCCTCTCCTTCCAGAAGGTCTCCCAGGACCTCATGGTCTCTCTGTCCCTTGTCCCTGGGTGAGACTCCTCTCAGAGTTTTTCTGGCTTGGTCCCTTGAAGGATGCGTCGTCCCGTGGCCCCCATGGTGAGTGAGAGCTGTGTCCCAGCTCATCTCCTGCGCTCCTGGTTTTCTTCTGGAGGTCGAGCTGTCAGCATCCTCTCCCCCACTGGGAGAGAGGATGCTACCAACTGCGTTAAACCTTTTCCTTTTCGCCTCTCCTTTCTGCTCCAGGAGCTCTCTGAATTTTTCACTGCAGGGGTTGTGATTTTTTGCCTCCATAAGTTTCCTTACAAAGGTCTGCATCACCTCTTCAAACCCGAGCTCATTCCTGTCCCCTCCCAAGGCATCTTCAGAGGCTCCTGCTCTCCTGGTGGAAGCCTTTCTTCCCCTCCTGTGGCCTTCTTCCTGTCCCTTTGCTGGTCTTACCCAGCTTGGGCTGGACCCTGGGCATCATGGCTGTGTTAGTTTTCTCTTCTGGAATAGTAAATTTGCATGTGTCCACTGAGTAGACTTAATTCAAAATTTTAAAAAATGTCACCTGTCCCTGCACCCGGCCAGGGCTGTTCCACACTGGACTTTGCTGGGAGGACAGTGATGTGTTTTTGTTTTTGTTTTTTTCTAACAGCTTTTAAAATGTTTTTAAAAAAATCTTTTTCAATTAATTAAATTAATTTCAATTAATCAATTAATTAATTTGGTATAGGGTCTTGCTATGCAGCTCAGACTCACAGTGATCCTTTTGTTTCAGCTTTCCCAGCACTGGGATTACAGGCATGCACCACCACACCCCGTTTTGTTGGCTGGCACAGCATGCCCAAGGTTCCAGGGCCAGCATGGCATATGGTACCAGGAATTGAACTCAGCCCTTGTGCTTGTCAAGTAGGCGCTTAGATCACCCAGATATCTCCCCAGATTCTAACAGGGACTCACAGTCGAGTTTGCCTTAAACCTCATGAGACTTGGGATTTGTATTTTTCAGCAATGCTGAAACTGTTAGGACTTAAGCAACTCTTAGTGATGGACTAAACGTCTTTTACATAAAGGGATGTACATGAGTCTTTTGGGGGCCAGGGACAGAATGTTTCAGCTTATATGTAGCTGTTCCCTGCAAAGTCTCACACACTCATAGGTAGCGCTTTTGGGAGCTGGCTGGTTCTTGGGCATGGGATACTAGGATTAAGGGCGGGCAGTACTAAGTCCATTGATTGGAATTAGTGCAGTGTTGGGTGTAGCATCAGGTTGTACGGTTCAAGATTGAAAAGACCCATTCCCCCTCCCCCCCGAACCAAAGAAAGATGCATCTCAACTGCGTGTGGCACCACCCAAGCAGCTTGGAGCCTGCATGGAATATAAGGGGACAGAAAGAAGGCAGGGTTGCTGCTGCTGCTGCTGCTGCTTGATGCTTTCTGCCTTATATGCCAGGGACTCCTTCTCCTCTGGAATGCCCCTCTGCCATGCCACACTGTCTTGGAGCCATCTGATAGACTGAAATGTCTATAGACTGGGCCAAAATAAATCTCTCCTCACTTAACTTGTGGGTGTCAGGTATTTTGTTCCAGCAACAATAAAGTAACTAACAGACCATCATGGGCCCAGAAGGCTCCCCTCAGTCACCTGAGGCTTGGCCTGGTGATCGCCTTCCTACAGCCCCTTCCACAAGGAAACCAGGGAATCACACCAACCAATGCTCGGCAGGCTCCAGCCAGCGGGTGGCTCTCTGTGCACATAGTCCTGCCTGATAGCAGATGGCTACCCACACGGAGTTCTTGCCACTTAAGATACATGTGGCTGAAAACAGGAGGATCACTACAAGTTCGGGCTGCATAGTGAGACCCTGTACCAAAATATAATAAGAAAAAAAAAAAGAAAAAGAAAGAAAAAGAGGGCCGGCCAAATAGCTCAGCAGAGTAAAGCTCCTGCAAGCAGGCGCAGGGGCCAGGGATTTGATCCCTGTACCGGCTATGCCAGCCCTGCCCACGGGGCACACTGAGACAGCAATTGAGACTGGGCATGGTGGCGTGCGCCTGTAATCCCAGCTCTTGGGAGGCTGTAAACAGGAGGATCACTACAAGTCTGATCTAGTAGTGAGACCCTGAACACCCTGTAGACCCTTCCCCAAAATACAAAAGAAAAATAAAAAGAACCCTGTGATCCACACACATCATTAGGGCTCAGAGGATGAGTGGCCTCTAGGGGAGACCGCCCCTTACCTTGGGGACTCACTCGTCTTCACAAGGTGCTCGCACTCATGGTTTGGCCATGCCCACAGCTTGTGACTAATTACCTACATTTTTCCTCCTCCTAATTGGTTGTGGAAATGTTGGTTGTCCTTGGGTGATGCCTGTCCTCATTTGAATATATCCACAGATGTCTCAATCAGAAATCAATTAGACGGCAGGTGGCAGGGCTGCTGTCTCCAGGGGCTTGTCCTCTGCTCCAGATTCCAGAGTCTCTATCTGACTGATTCTTTGGAGAGAACGTCCCTGGCTTTCTCCAAGTCCCTAGGGAGCCCAGCCTCCTACCCATCTGTCCTGCATCAAACTATCCATCAAGCTGTGTGGTTTTCAGAGGCCTTAGCCAACACTAAGGAAGTCTTCAGGATGACTTCTGTCATAGTCTAGCTACGGCCACGCTCTCCTCGTGGCCCATCCATCACTCACAAGAGCCACAGCCCTGCTTATGCTCTCAGGAGAGCCCCTCAAGCAATGTCCCCAGCTCCCTAGTTTAGGACAGCAGTTCTCCAATCTTAAGTGGCACAGACATCAAGCTTTAAGGATATGCAGGAGGTCCTTCTAGGAGCAGAGATAAACAAATAGCATCCTTCTCTCTGGCCAAAGTCATTTATTCTTGCTCCCTGTCCTACAATCTTCCCTTTAGCCATATTAAACAAAATTGAATGGCAAAAAGTTTAAATAAACGAAAATAAAAATAATGGTGACAGAGCCATTGCAACTAGAACAAGTTCAAATCCCAGGATTCTGAAAGGTGCTCAGATTTGGGTCTTTGAAGACGACTTGACCAAACCAGGGGATTTCCTGTTCTCCTGTGGCATTGATGCCTGAAGTCCTGGCTTATGCAGCCCTGGCTTTAGACAAAGCCCACCTGCAGTCAGAGGCAGGGTTTGGCTAGGAGTGGGTGAGTGGCTTTGCCCAGAGCCGCCCAGAGGGCCTCACCATGTGCGTGCTGTTGGAGGGGTCAGGGGCAGAGCTCTGAGGCACTCCATATACCATGTTGTGGTCCTGTGTCTTTGGGTGGTGGGGATAGGGCGGGTCCCACCTGTCCTTCTCAGCCAGTGTGGAAGATCAGGTCCAAGGCACAGATTCCTATCCTTCAGCGCTACAGACACAAGCACATCCCAGTGCCATTCACACTGAGCACTCGCAGCTTTCCTTGGTGACATTTCCTTCCTTTGAGTATCACACGGGATTTGACTTAATGTTTGATGAAGGCTCGCATGCAGATGTAGTCGGGCCCTCCTCAAGGATAAGTGGACATGCTCGCGCCATCCTGACAGCAAAGGACAGCATGGTTCCAGGAAAGAGCCACCACAGTGCTTCCCCTAAGCCAAATTAAATCAAAAGCTGATGCAAAGCCTAGGGTAAAATACTATCTATTCTACTTTCCATACTGTCTTAGTCCCTTATCCATAGGACTGCGACTAAACAAAGGCAGTTGTTCAAATAATTACATGCCCCACGTGAAGAGGCTAATCGTTTTAGTCTTGAAGTGTCAGTGAATCATAATCATGGACCTTCGGTTTTGATTTGTAGCCTCATTTGAAAAGGGTAGAAGGTCTGTCTGGCAGCTGACAGCAGAAAGCTCCAGGGCTGGTGGATGGTGGTGTGTCGCCCTCTAGTGGGCTCCTGGGTGCACCAGCGGCTCACAGGAGAAAGCTGAGGGAGCGGCCGCCCTTTCATGGGCAACTGGGAGGTTGGCCTCCCACCCGGCACACCCTCAGCAGTCTTCTCTAGGTTCAGGAGAGGTTGGAACACGTCAATAAGTATTTGCTAAATAATAAATGAAAGTGATGTCAAAGAGGACCTCTAACTAGACTCCAATTTCTCAGGAATTTTTTTTTTTTCTGAAACAAAATGGATGCTTTGCTTCATTCATATTTAAAAACTTTTATACCATGTGTGGTGATGCACACTCATGCACACTCATAATTTCAAAACTCAGGAGGGTGAAGCAGGAGGATTGCTGCAAGTTCAAAGCCAGGTAACTTACACAATGAGTTCAAAATCAATCGGAACCACATAGCAAAATCTTGACTAAAATATACATAGTTGTTCTGGTTTTAATTTAGTACAAGGTCTCCCTATGACTTCAACACATAGTTATCCTCTTGTCTCAGCCTCCCCAGTGCTGGGATTACAAGTGTGCACCACCATACCCACTTTTGGTGGCCAGCTTGGCACAGGGCAGGAATGGCATGTGGTACTGCGGATTGAACCTGGGTCCTTGCACTTGCCAAGCAGGTGCTTAGACCACTGAGCTATCTCCCCGGCCCTTGTTTTAGCATTTTTTTGTTTTTTTTATTTTTAAACAAGTTCTTGTATTTAGTTCAGCCTGTCCTTGAATACATAGCTACCTTCCTCCCTCAGCCTCTTGAGCGCTGGGATGGCAGGCATGCACCACCACACCTGGATGTACTTAGTATTTTATTTTATTTCATGTATTTAGTACAAGGTCTACAGGGCCTCACTACGTAGATTGGACTCATAGTGATCTTTCTGTTCACAGCCTCCCAAGCCCTGGGATTATAGGTGCACCACCACAGTGTCTCGGTGTGCCCCGGGGGTGGGCCAGGGATCACTGCGTCTGCCTCAGCAGGTACTTTAATCCCCTGAGTTATCTGGCTGGCCCTATCTTTTTTTTTTTTTTTTTTTTTTTGAAACAAGGCCTCCCTGTGTTGTTCAGGCTCACTCTGAACTGGATGCAAGCGATCCTCCCACCTCCTCCTCCCACTTGGCTGGGACCACAGGCATGAGCCACTGTACTCAACTGATAGATCACGTTAGTTAGCCAAGAAGTGACTCTTGCTCTGGTAATTTACCTTCATGGCTTTAAGAACATTCTTCTCTGTCTCATCTGAATCAAGCAAACTCCTTCACTGTGCCCTAATTCACAACAAAAGACTATTTTAAAATACCAGGAGTTAGTGATAGGCTTTTGACTCGAGAGCCCTGTGAACATGAGCATGGGCCCTCACCTGCCTTTAGACAAGCAGCCCCTCCCTAGGGTGGATGTGAGGTGCCCCTGGCAGCCATAGGAAGTCACTGTGTATCTGGTGGCAGGACCTCTGCCCCTCCCCAGTAAGCTCTCTAAAGCACTATTCTGATCAATGTTCTACCTTGTTTAGGGCTTGAGTGCATAAATTCTCTCTTGCAACAGTCTTGGGGGGACATTAGCATGTCCAGAGAGGGGCTGCCACTGGCCCGTCAGAATGTTTTTATTCTTTAGGTCACAGTGGAAAGCCCTTGGGGAGAAAGACTGGGAAGACTGGAGAGACAGGGAAATAACCAGTGCTGATTTTGTCCTCTTGGTGAATCCTGTGCAGGGGCCACTGGCACTGTGTCCACCTCCCTCCCAGGCCCAGACCCTGAGAGCCCTGAGGTCCCTCTCAGCTTCCACTGCTGATTTCTCTCCAGTGCACGGGGCCCCACAGTCTCTATCGCTCCCACGCCGTAGCCACGTCCACGGGGCCATGATCACTTTCCATGATCACCCGGTGCTGCACGGCTGCCGGGTAGTAGCAGGCCTGGCCTGTCTTCTGCCTAGCTCACTGTCAGTGGTGGAGGAAGCTAAGCAACTCATTTCTTCCTTAAGTCTTTGCTTTCTGTGCCAACCTAGGCCATACTCCCATCAACCTTACTGAGTGTCCCCATATACCAGGTCCTGTAGCAGCTACTGGGGACAGAGGTAGAGGACATCCTTGCCTTCAGGGAGTATGGCTGAGTCACAAGGTAGAGAATGAGAAGCTTACAGAGAGCCACAACCTGGGTCCAGTCAACTGCCAGGTGCTATAAGACATCCCGGTGTGCAGGGCAGTAGGGGTGGGGTACAGGGCACCAGAAAGGTCTCAGAGGCCACACATGAGCTGGGCCAGGGAGGGGGTGAACTTGCCAGCTCCAGATGCCCTCCACCCAACCAGGACAGTTGAGGCCAGCCTCCTTCTGACCCTGCTCCCTCAACCACTACCTCGTCATTTGGGGCAGTAGCAGGACCTGAATGCAAAGGGTCTCAAGAGGCTCAAGAAAGTGAACAGAGTCCACACCTGTCAGGACCAGGCGCTGAGGGCACTGTGGACATCAGGGCAAGCAGGAGCCATGTGGGCGACAAGGGTGTACAGGACAGTTGAAAAAGCAGCCCGAGGAGCTAGATGCACAGCTCTTCCCCTGAGGTGTGTCAAAAATCAGGGCAAGTTCCTGAGAACCAGAAAGGTCTCAGCAGTCACGGTCCCCTGATTAAAAGGTGAGGATGCTGAGGAGGGAAGGGTGGCAGGGTGCATACCTCCACATTGTATGGGGGTTGCCATCCGGAAGTGGCGGTACAGGAGATGGTCAAAGATGTGGTGGTGGCTGGGTGCTCGAGGAGGTGTTTTGGGCCCAGCAGCATCCCCTTCCCAGGTAACAGTCGCTGCGGCCACCCAGCATGCTCTGCACATTAATCCTATGCCAGTGCTAACTTGGCTTGGCAACACTGTCCTTGCTATCCAGTGAGAAAACAGACCAAGGAGGGGACAGAGCTGGGCCAAGTAAGGGCCAGTGCCAGAGGCCTTCCTGACCGCTACCTCCCAGAGCTCTGCTTTTCATGCACTGGTGTCTCCAGCAAGGTGGAGCCATGGGCACTGGGGACAGAGCAGCTGTGTCTCAGTAACGACACCAGTTGACACGTGGCCTTGGGAGGCTAGGCAGAGGCAGGTACAGGCACTTGCTGCAGACAAAGGAACCCTTATAAAGAGGTGGCTTCCTGAGGGACAGCTCTCTGCACGTACATCTACCTATCGGTGGCCACCACAAAGGGACCACACCTGCCCCACCCACGGCAGGCTCTCCTGACAGTTGGCCCCCAGAGGACACCTGTCAGCTCACCATTCTGATCCACAAGAGCTCTGTCTGAATTAAAAGGTGATGCACATGGACCCTGGAGGGTGAAGCAGAACCCCCCCACCCAGGGCCACCTCTGCCAGGTGTCCACTTCTGGACTATAGCGCAGTGGGTGACTCCTGACCCCGGGGCTAGAGGAAGGAGCAAGGTGGGATGCTTCTCTGAGGCCTGTTCTCACCAGAAAGCCCAGCCCTGGATCCAAATGGTTCAGGGAAGATTCCAGAATGGGAGGCAGGAAGGTGGGACACATTCATCCCCTTCAGGCTGGCCAGGCCATGAAGAAGGGCCGTAGGACCCTGGCTGCACTCCTCTGGTGTGTGTCCCTGCCTGAACCTCACAGAGGTGCAGCGTGCTGAGGGAGAACCATGTGGCTAAAAACACCAAGGTCACATTTACTCAGTTTATGTGGAGCTGGACTAGAACTTGACCTCAGACCTGCCAACCCCAGTGCAGGGCCCAGGCCACCAACAAGCAGCCAGCCGAGAAGATGCACCCACTGGAGCATTCACGTGTGACTGTGAAGGCACACATTCTGGGAAATGTCTGGTTGTCTTGGGAGCCATTTTTGTATCTTGGGGGATATGCGGTGCACTGGCCAGGAAACGATGTGTCTTGACACTGAGGAGCCTCATGCCCCGGGAGGCGCTTACCCCTTCCATGGGTGCGATGAGCAGGTCGTACAGAGCGCGGAGCGGGGGCTTGGCGAAGGAGCTCTGCCTCCGGGGAAGAGATGAGGTCCCATCCTTGATGGGTGACATGGTGTTACTGAACAAGCTTGTCATGCTCTGGCAGCTCCTGAGGGGAGAAGGGGCAAGAGATGAGCCCGGCCCACGTGGCAGGCGGGGTCGCAGCCACCCCGCCAGCCTCCCTGCCAGCCACCGCGCCTCTCTTCCCTTCCAGGTGATTTTCACACAACAGTGAGCACTGTCAGACACCAGGGGGACAGGCCAGCTGCACACAATAGCTGCCATTTCTGTGGAGTTTTTCTATATTATCAAACAACCCCAAAGTGCTATTCAGAGGTTTAATTATCTCCTCCGCGGTGCAACTGTGTGCAAGCAAACGTGAGGAATGTGAGGATTCGGCGGCGTCCCCAGGTGCCCATGAGGTTGACATGGGCAGTGCCCACTGCCAATTAACTTTCCATGCAGGGGCCACTTAGACCAGACCCTGAGCACTGCCAAACCAGGCCACAGCAGCGCTCCGCAGCCTCGGCAAGTGGGAATGCTGGGAGCGCAGGACTCCGTTGTGCTTTTCAACTTCCGTTCCAGTGTCCCCTGACACATAATCGCCCAGTGTCACACACTCAGTGTTGGATGAGGGCACACACTGGTTTAGAAAATGTTTCCTGAGCACCAGCTGTCTGCCACATACTGCTACAGTCTCAGGGGACCTACAGAATGGGACGCCAGGTGAGCAGGGCAGCGGCGGCAGCAGGGATCCAAGCTGTTCCCAATGCAGACAGGGCTTCCTGAGACACCCTCTCAGAATGCGCCTCTGCCAGGCCGCCTGGTGGCATATTCTGTGTGCCTACTGGGTAGCTGTCAGCCTTGATTTAGACACTGCTTTACAGTTCCCACTACCTTTGCAGGGCCCTTGAGGACAGGGACTATGACATACAACAGATACAGCACTGGTTTTCAGCAAGTACTCTGGCTGCTGGTTGTGACAGCAACTCGGCTATTGCTTAAGAACGAATCACAGATGGCTTTCCTCCTAAGCCAGGCCAGGCAGGATCTGTGACATTCCAGGAGACAGGACAGAAGATCCATCTGTGTTTTCCAGGTCTGGCTTCTAGCCTGTCCCTCCCTTCCCCACCTGAGTTCTAGATCACATCAAGCTGTGCTCTAAGTCCCCTCTGACCCTCCACCCCCACTGCCTGCTCCTCAAAGAGCGGAGCTGAGCAGCAGGACGGAGTGGCCTGGAGAGCCTCTCATGTCTGCCCACTCCCTCAGGAAACATAATTACCGGCAACTGGGCAGTGGGCTGCCTTTGCTGTCAGAGCTAGTGAAGCGCAGACAGCCCTGGAGTGACCCTCAGGCACGCACAACCACAGAGCGCACTGCGAAGAGCAGTTCTCCCCTCAAGGGAGATTACCCAACTGCTCTCCAGAGACACTCCGGAGTGACATGTGGTGTCTGCCCTGGCATTGTGTTACTGCACACATGTGCTCTCGAGACCACAGGAGGGTGGTGGCACGGGGCCTGGTGTCTCACATCCTCAGGGGTATCTGTCTGTACTTAGAGCTCAGACTCTGACCCAAGGCAGCAAACCCTCTACCCCATCCCATCCTCCCTGGCCAGCCCCCCAGGGGTGGAGCTGCTGAAGGAAGTGCAGGGAGCGTGGGTGAGGGAGTAGAGCTTGATCCCCAGCCAGGACCATGTGGAGGGAGGAGATGAGATGCAAGAGGCAGGCTCCACCCCAACTGCAAGTGACTACCCTCTGGCCCCCTCTGCATCTGCAGAAAGCTGCCCTACTACCTGTGGGGAATATAAACACCAGAGGAGCTATTGCAAAGCCTGTGGTGGGCCAGGGTGGGGCTCCTGGTGGTGG
>PVKN010043711.1:0-10199 GCA_004027915.1 Capromys pilorides
GCTCTTAGACTCATGAATACACTAAATATACCATGAGATAAACAATAATGAATTAATATACTCATGTGCAAACATTTGTTTCTTAAGTTAGTTTTGTACCAAAACCATTTTTAAAGACAAAACCCATTGTAACTTTTTCTGAAAGACTTTTATTTTTAAACTAATGACCAGTTTATTGAGGGTATCTCCTAAAAGACTATTGAGATTATTAGGAGCTCTTATTAATGAAAAAAAAAAAAAGGTAGGCCTCACCTCCTATTCACCAACAGGACTCCTCTCTGAATAACTTCTCCCAATTCTAAGGGATTTTTGCTTAGTTGGTTTAATCTTTTTGATAAACTGTGTACAAACCAATTTTGACATGACATAGACAATCTGGTAACTTAGGAGAAAGAATGCTTTTAAGTCTATACCTCAAATTGTATTATGAACAAATGATCAACAAAGAAAAAAAAGAATAGCTGTTCACAAAATGACACACACACAGACAAATACACACTTCATGCAAACAACTATCTTTACAGAATTATGAGTGCACCTGACTATATATTCCTGGCAAGATTAACCTATATTGGGCCGGCAAGATGGCTCAGTGGTCTAAAGTGCTTGCTTTGGCAAGCTTAGGCAACCACAGGGACCACAGTTTGATCCCCGGCACCACATGCTGCACCAGCCCCACCCCCAGCACAGGCTGAGCTGACCATAACATAAATAAATAAATAAAGTTTAAAAAAAAGATTAACCTATATTAACTATATCACAATTTTTAGAAATTTATAATTTTAAATAGACTAGTCAGATTTTGTTATTTGTCAATAAGTAGAGATCTCTTATCAAAAAATTTTGGAAGGCATAAAGTCCTTTTTGTGTGTGGCTGGCTCTGCCGCCCCTGGGGCAAGGCTGGCATGGCGTGTGGTGCTGGGGATCAAACTGCAGCCCCTGTGCACTAACCTGAGCTTGCCTAAGCAGGCACTTTAGACTGCTGACCTATCTTAAATAAAGTCTTTTATTGCTAGCTAATAGGCATATTTTGTATTTTTTCCTCTTAGTACTAGTAAAGTTTAGCTCAGTTACCATTATATATTGTACCACCTATTTAGACCTTAGAGTTCCATTTTATCAGTTCCTTCAGTAGGCCCCAAGTTGGCTCTCGCTTCATCACTCGACTCCAGATCTGGCTTCATGGTACAGCTTGGCAGCATGCTCCAGTACCCAAACAGATCGTTCAGCATTCTCTGAAAAGGCACAAGCATACCCTCTTCCCCAGGTTAGTAGTGGACTGGGTCTCTTCCATTTTCCAGTATGGAAATCTCTCCTTTCTAGCCTTTTTGCATGTATTTAATAGAATTGTCTTTCTGCTGCTATACTTCCATATTTTGTAGAATTAAAAAGTTAATAGTATTCTATACATGAAAAACATCACTGAACCATTTCCCAGGCCTGTGCACAAGTCAAATGCAGCTGTTTGCATAAGGTAGAAGCATTTTGATGGAAAGTGGCATGAGGCGCAGAAGCTCGCTGACCAGCCTCTGAGGGAGGAACAGTCACAGCGCCCAGCAACCTGTCTATGCCAGCTTTCCCTTCAGTGAGGGGTCCTGGCAATTGAGAATGAGAGTGTAGATGACCAACACAACAGGGGACATGATGGGACTGTATGACAACCTGAAGAGTGTGGAGCAAATTAAAAAGATCCTCTTGACTAGTGTGAATAGTGGCAGTTTCAACATAGCGAATTACACCACAGACACAGGCAGTGTCTGAAAATAGATTAGTGGGAGTGGAGGAATAACCCTGCGATGCCCACACTGATGCTTGCAATTCAGTCTTTTTTGCAGAAGGGAACCATGTGTCCTGTATTCTTGAAGAGAAAGCTGTTACATAACCTCCCTGACTGGAAGCCGATCCACCTGTGAAGACAGAGATGCACCTGCTATAGGGACTAAACTTATTTTTGAAGGGAAGAGAAAGAGTGTAAGAAAAACAAATTGTATTAATTTATCTGAAGGATAATGACAGTCAACAATACCAGGGAAGTTAGCCAGTGCAGATGGCCAAAAAGATTAAAATTGCCATAGCCATTTTTGCTGAATGGAAGAAAAGGAAATGTTATTGTGTGCCTCATGACCCGGGAGCTGAGTCTCACGAGTTCATCCACGTGCACTCAGTTCTGCCACAGCATCACGAGGGGGACGTAACAATTTTATGTGGAGTACGTGTCATGTGTAGCCATTGTAAGAGATCCAGAAACTGCCAAAGAACCCCAGTGGGCATATACTGAGTTGGAAAAATGATGAAAAAAGTTAGCAAAGATGGGTCCACTCTAGAGAGCTGAGCATTAGAAATAAACTGATTAACTTTATGTAAGGCAGTCTTATCCTCTTGTGTAAGTGTTCTTTTAGAAGTAGGAGCTGAGTCTCCCTTGAGAATGTCAGAGAGGACTTAGCTTATGAGTAGTTAGCTTAAGAGCTGGGCACAGCTGATTAATGTTACCAAATAAAGTCTGAAAATTGCTTAGGATTGTAAGATGTTTAACTTGGATCTGAGCAGTTTGGGGCACAATTTGTCTCGTTGAATAAGGTGTCCTAAATATAAAAAGAGTGCCATAATTTGCACATTTTCGGGCACTGTCACTAGACCTGCATTGCAGATGGCATCATCTAATTGGATAAACATGTAAGATGGATGGGAATTCATGTACCAACAGCATGTCATCTATGTAATGGATAACGTACACAGATGGGTAGGCCTGTCACACTGACTGAATGGCTGTAGCACAAATTCTTGGCACAGAGTTTGTAGTGGACAGCACAACTGAAAATGGTGGGCCTGATTATTAATAGAGGGAAAACTAAAAGCAAAATTTTTTTATCTTCAGGTTGGAGAGGAATAGAAAAGAAACCATCTTTTAAATCAATCACCATAAGGGAAGAATTTAAAGGAATCCCTACAGGACTGGGCAATCCCTCATGCAGCGCTCCCACAGGTTCCATGGTTCAGTTGACTACCTGCAAGTCCTATAACAATCTCCGTTTTCCGGATCTTTTTTTTTATTATTATTGGAATGTTCTAGGTGCCCTGCCACCAGCTGTTCATCAGCCAGTGTATGAGCTACTATAATTTTCTGAGTTAGGGGTCACTGATTAATCCAAACAGGGTCATCAGACATCCAAGTCATCTTGGATGACATCCATGAGGTCAGAGAAGAGACTAAGGCCCCTCCTGAAGACATAAGAATGAGTAGCCTATGCCAAATGGCCCCTTTCCCTTGATTATTTTTACCAAGCCCTTGATTGGGAAGGAAACCTTATTGTAACATCTGATGAATTACCAGGGAGTTAGGACGGGCCAAAAATGCTCCCATAGCCTATAATATGTCACAACCCCATCAACTGACCAGTATATGGGGAGGATATAATAAGAAAAACATCCAGAACGGCCTTCTGCATCTCTTCAAATTAGCAACTTGGCACTGCCGCTAGGGTAAGAAACCTTGCTCACCCTTGTCAGTCTGTAGTGGCCAATCCAGAGGCCATACTTCGGGCCAATGATGCTAAGCAGTGACTGAAACATCTGTACCCGTGTCCAACAGATGCTTTTATTTCAATAGGCAACTCCATCTCTGGGCAATTTTGTTTAATCTGCTGAACCCAGTAAGGTAGATTCAAAACTCTTGAGTTGCTTTCCCTCATTTATAATTTTTCCAATTCTTTTTCCAAGGGAAAAATGACCAATTGAGCAACAGGGGTATCTGGTGTGATGTGAGCAGTGGTTTAGGTAGATCGAAAAATAACCTTGATTTCTCCTGTATAATCAGCATCAATTAACCAGGCAAAACCCGGAGACCTTTTAAAAATGAGACTGCAGTGGCCTAACAAGATTCTCACTGTACCCTGAGGCATAGGTCCATAAACTTCAGTAGGAATAATTTGGGGCCCCATTTCAGGAGTCAATAGGAATCTAGAGGAAGAACTGAGGTACAAGCTTCTGCTATAGGTCATTGCTCCCCAGACGTCAAAGATGCTTGTGGCAGGGGAAGGGAAAGCACCCCCATTATGTGATGGGGCAGAAGCAGGCCCCACTGGAAGTTTCCCTGAATGGATCGGCCTTCCACGTCAGTTTTAGATCTACACCCACTTGCCCAGTGGTTCCCTCATCTACACTTAGTACGTGGACGAGAAGGCTTTGTTGAAGAGACAGAAAAAGACTGTGCTGTCTTTGGTGCAGCAGAACAGTTTTAGGCTAAATATCCCTTGTGATCAGCTACAGAAAAAGAGATTATAACCATACTATTTCACCCCCATAGACAGTTCCATTATAATGTAAGATGGATAAATTTAGAACTAGGTTTTAGAATTATCAAATGTGTTAATGTCGAAGCATAAGCATCAAGCAAAAAAAAAAAAAAAAAAACCTTCCCTTCCATTTTCCTAAGGGTATTAGTGCATTTCTGTTTGTACACAGGATAGTTATAACAATGTTAGGCGTAATTATATGCATACCTCTGTATCTGGAGACTGGTTTAAAGAAATATGCCACGTTAACAAGAGGGGATTGTAGTGGTTGATACACTGTGTCAACTTGGCTGGGTTCTGCCCTAGGGTGTGACCGGCGTCCACAGGGCTGACCCAGAGTGACTCAGCACAAAAAGACCAAGTAAAGGGGCTGAGGAGGTAGTTGCAGTTCGGCTTCCTCTGAGGAACTTCAGTCTTCGCATTCGGCTTGGACTTCATCACCTGGCTTGCAGAACAGATTGTTTAGCCTCCAGCTTGGGTCCTTCAGCTTTCATGGTAGATTCTTCAACCTTCCATCACAGACCTATTGGCTGACTGATAGAGACTTGATGGAGCATTGCAGTGATGAACAACCTGAGTCATAGCTTCTGCCAAGGCAGCACCCTGTACGTAGGAGGGGCCAGTATCTGCACAACTCCAAATCGTCTCAGGCAGTACGGCCTGCTGTTTATAGGCTCTTAACATCTCTTTATGCCATTTATTTCTACTTTTGAAAGCCAACTGTTGAATTATTAATTTGCTATCTTCTGTGTCACTGATAATCCTCTCACTAGCTTCCAATAAATGGGCAGCAAAATCTTGGAAAAGTTTATCAGGGCCTTGCCTAATAGAAGCCAAGATAAGGGATGTTTTACTTTTATAAGATAGTTCCCTTCAGGCCCTAGTCACAGCCAGCTTAGTTTGCTCATATATTTACAATGCGAAGGTCAGTTGAGTGTTTGTGCTAGCAAAAGCACCCTCCCCAGTGACTAAGCCATGGACCAGCTGCCTGTTCCCTGCAAAATTCAAAGAAATTTCCTTTCCACAATAAATAGTCTCCTGGACTCAAACATGGTTTCGCTATCCCTTTTCAATCATTTGGGGCCATAGTCTGTTGTCCTAGCATTTCTACTAAACTCAAACTACAGGGAGCAGTAGGAGCATAAGTATGAATAGTTTATTTTAATTCTTTTATGGTTTTAAAAGATATGGACTCATGAAGACCTACAACTTACCCTGGACTGTTAGGGACTTGAACTTCAGAAACATGGCCCAGATGTTGAAAACCCTCCCTGGACTCCCCTGCCTGCCTGGCTTCTTTTAGCGCCAACTTCAAGGTAGATAAAGAAAATGGCCCTGCTTCTCTTGAGGTTGAAGTTATAATCTGTGACTCGGTGAAATTTTCCTGAGCTGCCATGGCCAGAATTGCAGCTTATGGCTCCTTAAAAAGCAGTGAGTGTTCCATTTTTGTCCAGCTTGTAAATGTAGACACCACCTTGAGCCTAACATATTTGCGATACCAGCAACGCTCATAGCCAATGCAAAGGCCACAGCATACCACAGTCATGACCCTGCTGCTTAGCACCAGGTGCGCAGGACTGTAGTTGGTGGTGCCACCAACCTCTGTGACTGGATGGGGCAAACAGATGCGCAGGCAGCTGCTGAATCCCAGCTGGGTCTGCCTAAGACATGGGATGTGGGGGCCTCCCTGAGCCCAGTTTGTGCCCTTCCCCCCAGTGGCCCAGTGCTGCTTGGGACCAATTTCTCACAATTTAAATGAATTTTTTCCTTTATCTAATTGAGCAAAGCTAGTGGGTTTAAACTCTTTATCTACCGTACCTTTGCTCTACCCTTCTCGTCCTGTTTAGGACATGATTTTAAAATAGTACTACAAAAATAAAATAAAATAGTACTCCACACTAAGTTCTTTATGATGATCTTGTTGTAGACAGCTAAATTAGATAGAAATATTATCGGCGGTCAGACAGGGCTGGGCCTCAAGGAGGCAGCATAGAAGACAAGATACATTGCAACTGTGAGAGAGATGGCTGTTCCTGCTGGCGGCCCAAAGCTCAAAGATTGCACAAATGCTCACCTCCTTAAAAATAAGCACCAGAGATTTATCATCACCTTGAGGAAGCCAGGAAGAGTCACTAATTCAACTGCTACTGGCTGGCTGTGGAATAAACTCCTGTTCTATACTGGTGCCTGCCCGCTAGTGACTCACTTCCTCATTTAGTTCTGGGTTTAATCAATTTTACCTGAGTCGTGGTGCTTGTAATCTCATTGGCTGACCATAGTTTTGTTCCTCCTCATGCCTACCCAAGTGAGTTCCCATAGTTTCCACCTTGGACCCACCCCACCACACGGTTTTACTCTATCAAAGGCCCTGGAAGGGACAGCTTCCCAGGGATAACCACTCAGACCACACCTTCTATCCCTCTCAGACAGCAGCTTTCTTTTCCCCAATAAATATATTCTGCTCTTAGCCTCCTGTTCCTAAAATTCATTCTTCAGTTTTAAAGGATGCAAACTGTGGCAGATACCTTTCAGGTTGGGAGTTTCGTTTCCCCTATATCATTTGGAGGTCATCCAGTGAGATCATGGATGGAGGTATGAGTTTGTTTTTCTTTTATAGATTATGTGCCAGAACTCACATAGGTAATGAATTTTTCTGCTTCAAATGTTGATATGTCTTTGTCCATTGCTCATAATTATTCATCTTTGACTCATACAGCTTTGTCTTATATGATTTTGTTAAAATTGCTTACAATTGCTTATGCTTTGCCTCATATGGTTTTGTTAAAATGTTAGTCAAATGTTGGTAAATCTAATTTAAAACATGGAATGTTATAAGATTATTATATTTCTTTAATGGGACATTTTATGGCTCTTTTGCTCTTATATATGTTACATTGGAACTAGTTGCTAAGTGTACTGGTATTGGGTCGGCCAGATAGCTCAGCAGATTAAAGCACCTGCGTAGGCAGATGCAGGGGTCATGGTTTGAACCCCAGTATGCCATGCTGGCATTGTCTCTGGGGCGTGCTGAGACAGTGAATGAGACAGGGTGTGGTGGCACACACCTATAACCCCAGCACTTGGGAGGCAGAAAACAGAAGGATCACTATGAGTCTGATCTGGTTTGTGAGACCCTATAGATCCTGTACCAAACACATAAAAAAGAAAAATAAAATAAATGTACTGGCATTCCTTCCTGACCTTAAATAATAGCACTAGAGAGAGTAACATTAGAAAGCCTCCTAGTGGACTTTATGTAAACTTCTGTAAAATGAGAGTTTTTAAATCTAGCTCAGACTTAGAAAATCTACATGCCTATATATGAAACATAGGACTCCTTTTGCCAACTAGGTTGGGAACCATTCTTAAAGACTTGGAGGACAGGTTTCACTGGGACAGACTGGTTCTGATCACCCTCTACAAGCTAGAGGAAATGTCAGGCCTGCTCTGTTTCAGTTTCCTTTCTTTGACTTTGCTCTTAGTTTTCCTACTTCTTTGTACTTTCCTTTTCAGAGGCATGTAAAATTAGGAAAACTCTAGACTGTTCCAACTAAGTGAAGTCCTTAGAGAGTGACTGTTAACCCCAAAGACAGGGAAGCCATTTTAGAGAAAGGACACTTACCCTGTCTCTGGGTCAGAGGAGACAAAGAGGACTATGCCTGTCCAGGAGGACACATATAAAAGCCATGTCCCGGCTTAGTGTTCTGGGCAGGTCTCCTTTAGGAGGCTAAACCTGAGACACAGTGTAGAGAACCGATTTCTGGGTGACACCAGAAGAAGCTATCTCCAAAAGCAGCATACTTATGGGACCCAAACACATTTAGTGTGAGGGAGGATCTCCACCTTTTCTCCTAGGTCTAGTTATCATTTAGGAGCATAAGAGCGAAGTTGTAGGCTTTAAAACCTTTACTGTAAAGCACTAGGTAATCTTGTTCAGGCTTTTAACTATCCCTTGTAGAACTAGGACAGTGGTTACTCTACCAGCTAGTACATGCTCCTAGAGCAGCTGCCACTCTTTGAGGCAGAGGACCACATTTCTTTGGTGAATCCCCATTGAGGCCAATGGCTGATGGAATGTTGACCAGAGACACAGCTGGATTCCCTTCTGGAGACTGATCTCTGGTTGTGTGGGCCAACAGAAACTGAGGACACCTGAGAGGTCATGGCCAGGGCTACACTCTGGTGGTTACCCAAAGGGGCTCAGTGGAAACTGGCTCTTGACCACTGAAACATTCCTACTTACTTATTGTACTTTTCTGTCTCTACTAGTAAGCTATGAATCCCTAACGTTTTCAATAGAACCACATAATCGGCCTCTACTTCAGAAATTAGGCTGAGGCAGCTTGCAATAGTTTACATTCTAGAGTGGCTACCAGGGAGTGATTTACATCTATGCCTTACATGATAACTAAGAGAAAGAGATTTTTGTCAGCCTTAAAGTAATGCATTTTACTTTAGATGTTTGATCCTTACACACTGCATTTTTACTAACATATAAAATGTGATTACTAAATGATAAGTGTAAGTTTCACCTGTGAGCTTCAATTTTAGACCCTGTTTACTAGGTTATTAGATGGAAAACACAAGTGTCTAGAGACTTGACTCAGTACACGAAGCCAAATTCCTCCAGTCAAAGATATTCTATCTCTAGAAGTGACCTGGGTAGCCTGAAAAGTGCTCTGCTTCCAACTCACCCTTTTATGCAATGGTCGTGCTTCCTTCTGTAGACATTCCTGTCACCAGTCCAATTGTAACCTACACTTACAAATATTCAGTAAGAGTAAGTTTGGGGTTTGTGAGATCTCTCAGGAGACTGGAATTATGCACCAGTTCAAGGGTGGATAGGCTGGTGGGATCTTCCTTTTCTCCAACAGGAGCATCCATCTGCTCAGGAGAGGGCTACTCAAGGAACATCGTCATAGGAGAGTCAATTAGAAATAAGATGGGGACACTCTAAAATAATTTATATTGAATTCCAGGTTATCTCACAGTCAGAGTCTCTTACTCCTTTAGAGTGCTTCGTTAGGCACCAGAAGGTGTTTGGTCCTTGCACACTGAAAAAGAGCTGTTCAATCTAATGGAATGCAATCTAATGGATACTTTCTAATGGAAAGTATCAATTTTGACACTATTTTGCAACTAGATACTGTAGAAAAAGGAAAATGGTAAAAAGTCTTATGTTCAGATTGTGTTTGTACTAATAAAGTCTTTGTTATCTAGTTTTGAAATGTAGATATGAGCGACAGGAAAACTAGGGAGCTCAGGCACCTAAGGCATTCATTATCCAGGAGCCTGAGGTGGTGCCTCTCTAACCTTCGTAGCCTAAGGTTAAGACAAGACAGCCTTAATCACAGCTTCGACCACCATTACTGAAAATAAGGTTTGCCCTGTAGGCCTTTCTAGAGGATAGGGCTTCTAGACCAGCTGCAATTCAGCCTTCTACAGGGCTAGACCCATCCTTAGCTGAATTTATGCAAGCTCCTCAAGGATAATGCTCTTTAAAGAAAGAAAAAGACAATGTGGATCCTGCAGAGTTCATGTACCTTTTTTCTCTGTGACCTAAAACAGATGAAGTCTAATCTTCAAAAATCTTTCGATGATCCTAACAAGTACATTGATGTTTTTAGAGAATTTTTTCAGACTCATGAACTAGATTGGAAAAATGTACTGTTAATCTTAAACCAAGCTTTGACTTCTATGAAAAGGTGGGCTGCATTATATGCTGCCATGGCATTTGGAAATAAGTATCATATTGTTAATTTAAGCAGCCAAAAGATAGACAACCAGTGGAACTACCTGTTCCTACTGGAACCCAAGCTGTCAGACCCCTGCTGGCCTCATAGTCAGGAAAGTGACTGGAATACAGAAACATTTTCCAGTGTGCATTCTTCAAGGTCTAAGAAGAAC